>JAULCE010300511.1:0-10656 GCA_032359355.1 Macoma nasuta | reverse complement strand
TGATTTATTCCGCTAAAATATTTTATCTGAAAATAGTCCCAACCGACAATTTTAAATATGGCGCCGGAAGAGTTAAAGAAACTTTTATCAGAGCTAAGTGAATGTCGAACAGCTTGGATCCAGGTTGTTAGCAATCATCATCATAGTTGCGAGTAGCGGTTTGGGTTTCAGGGTGGCATCTCAGATTTATTACACCGTTTATTGTGCAGATATGTCAAATACAATGTAGAGATAGAGAAGGGCGGCTGTGAAATTATAGAGTAGCCAGCGTTTTCTTCCTGCACTCATTTCAAGCGCACAAAAAGACAGGTGAATAGCAGCACACCTAATTCAAAAATACCAGAAACGACATGATTCGCTTTATTAAAGTGCGTCATGCAGTACTGTAAGTTTCGAACAGTTCCACACGCCGTATTCTCTTAAAACGGTATTCACGATTGGGTTTGCCTCCGAGACGGTTCCAATTTCGGCTTTAATTTTAGATAATTCGTTCCATACAAGAACTAGTGATTGGATGAAACATCAATTTCACGGTATTACCGGTTTTGTTTTGATCCGCCAGCGGTTCTGCTACATCACGGCTAGATGTATTGTCAAACCAGTTAAAAACTATCCGACACGATATTAAGAGCATTTTTATAAGCGCATTATGCGTTTCTTTTAATAGTATTGAACCGATTCGTACCAACCCATTTGTATATATATGTGTATGTATATTTACATAACTCTGGCAATAAAATATGCCATACCGGTGTAAAGAACACCCCCTTAAGAATATCATCTTAATACATTTCGCCTCCTATTCGTTTCCGATTCCAGTATAAATTTAAACAGTTTTAGTACACCAGCGTAGACGTATTGACTCGACAAGCGCAATGAGAATGTCAAAATTCTCGCTTCTAAAGAAAACAAGAAATGACACTAAAGGAGGCGAACAGGTTGAAATTTTCGTCAATTTTCAAAGATCCCAGGAAAAGGCGTACAGTCTTCCAGCTTAAGTGTAAAGTTAAAATTGGTCTAGAATACCAAGTCCTACAACATACCCGTAAATGGGAAACTATGAACCCACTGACTCAGTCACACCATGTCTCAAAATTAAAGGGTTTTTAATCCTAGACATGGAGGACCACATGGTAAGAGTGTAAGTAGATAAGAAGGTCTTGCAGGACACACCACATACAAACAGCCACCCGAACAGCACAGACACAAGTACTTTCTCAGCACATTTACAAACGCGCACACATACACATACATGCGAGCCCAAACATACGCTATATAAAGAAGACACGGACACAAAACAGACGAAAATCTAGCGTGAAGATTAGAGTACAGCCTTGGAACGGTCAGTGGCGAACACGCTATTGGGGGTATAAACCGGTTTAGGGTCGCCCAACCTCACTCTTATCCCATCATTACCCCCATCAGACATACAATGTAAATAAGCTGTATTCCCGTCCGACTGCTCCACAACATCAGTGATGGCAAATCCAGTTGTAAAATATATGTAAAACATAGAACTATTAAAAACATAGACTGTTTTCGCCAATCATCAGATGTACTCAGTCAGAGTAACTGTAGAGCAGCCATAAATGGCACGACAGAGCGGACATAATAGAAATATCGGATAAACTCCTTTCGTGTCCGGCTTTCAAAGTAGTCTTCATAGAGTATTATGACAAGCGAAGAGGGAAGCGTGATGACCAACTGTAAAAGGGTTGACCACCAAACATGCAGTCCGTTGTAATATTGTTGGATCATAGCCCTTCTCATTGAATGTTTAAATACGTTTAATAAACAGTGTGAAAATGGACATGTCCAGGTATTTTTCGAAGCTTGTAAATCACAACACCATAATATTCTCGGTGTGAAATGCATTGACACAGGAGCGCCTTCAAAATGCATTTATACTTGCTAATGAAAGAGATATTTCGATAATAAAATTTAGAGAAGGTTTTACGAAGTTTGTCATACCTGTACCCTTGCTTGAGGAGCTTTCCATTAATAACACGATTGTGATCACTAAAATCCTCAACGGAAGAACAGGCCCTAGCGAAGCGAATAAGTTGTGAAATGTAAACCCCGTAGGATGTAGCACGGGTTACATTTTCGTCAAGATGAGGATAATAAACTATTTTGAAATTAAAGTCATCTCTTTTATCATAGAATTTAGATAAAACAATGCCACTATTACTTGAAGGCCTAAAACAAGAAAGGCTGCTGAATTATCTGAACGATTTGCTTTATTTAATTGAGGTATTTTAGGGAACATAAAAGTACTCATTTTGTTCAAATTTGAGTTATCTATGTTTACTATGTCATCCAAATATTGACATATATCATTAAAGGCATGGGTGACGTCTGCTTTTGAATCCGGGTTTAAACGTAGCATCAACTCTTTCTTATAGCAGTACAAAAACAAGTCCGCGACAAGTGGAGCACAGTTCGTACACATAGGACTACCAATAAATTAACGATAAATGCAATTCCCATAACGTACAAAAATGTTATCAAGTAGAAATATGGATGCTACACAAACTTTGGAGCAAGTCTATAGAGTGTAGAGTGCTCATCTGTAAAGAATGCAAGTTCAGTATTACACGCGAGAATTATTTTTTATTTCAAAAGTCTTCTGAATTAATCGAGTAACGGGAGGAGGATGTCGAATGTTCGTATTATGTCCATTTTGTCGTACCCTGAGTGGCGTCTTTACAATTTCTCTGACTTCAGATAAGTTATTAAGTACGTTAGTGATTGCATTCAATAGGTCTATGTTTAACATATATTTTACAACTGCTTTTACCCTCAAAAGTATTGTGGAGAAGTCGGACAGGGGTTAACATATATTTACAATGTTCGTCTATTAGGTTGAGAATATGACAAGTGTTAGGTTGGGTGTCCTTAAACCGGTTTAAACCCCCAGTAGCAATTGTGTGCTGACTGTTCCAAGACAGTACTCCTAATTTCACCCTTATTTTATATTTGTTATATGTGACATTGTGTGTCTTCTTTTTATGAGCTTGTAATTGTATAGGGGGAGTATAAGTAAAACGATTCCTAACATATTTTGATCTACATCATATTTGTTTATTTAATGGCAGATCATCTTTAATTTTTCATCTTAGATTTACCTCCGATTTAACAACTCTTTTACGCAACATTTGAGCCAGTTGAGTTTTTGTGTCGGTGTGGTAAGTTACTGGTTGCTTTATTAATTAGTAAACTTAAACTTTTTATTTATAATGTCCGCCTAATTTGAACCAGTTTTATTGTAATGTCGGTGTGGAAGTAGCATTTTGCTAGGTAAGCGACTTGTACTTTACATTCTTACAATTATTTAGCGCTATCATTTATGTGCTTCTCACAGGTATTAACTCTTCTTCCCCAAACTTTTAGCAAGTAGATAAGAAGGTCTTGCAGGACATACCATATACAAAACAAAAAAACACACGAACAGCACAGAAATAAGTACTTTCTCAGCACATTCATAAACGCGCGCACACACATACGTGCGAGTCTAAACATACGCTACATATAGAAGACACACATGGACAACAAAACAGACATAAATCTAGGTTGATGATACGAGTATCGTCTTGGAACGGTCAGTGGCAATTAATACACTGGGGAATTAAACCTGTTAAGGGGCACCCAACCTCACTCTTATCCCATCATTACCCCATCAGACGTACAGTGTAAATAAACAGCATCCCCGTCCGACTACTCTACAACATCAGTGATGACCAATCCAGTTGTAAAATATATGTTACATAGAATTATTAAAAAGATAGACTGTTTTCGACAATCATCAAATGTACTCAATGACTTATCTGAAGTCAGAGTTAGTTTAACTGTAAAGCAGCAATCAAGTAACAGTAAAATTGGGAAACCAGGGATTTCATGAAATCCCTGAAAATTCCAGTAATATCATGAAATTCTTGAAAAATGTAGTCAGGGATTTCATGTAATCCCTGAAGAAGAAATAAGCAGACAATGCATCTGGGGATTTTTTATTTATTTTTGCATTTGAATAATCAGGTATTCATTGCTACTTCTGATTCTAATTCAATTGAAACCAGAACCAAACCAGACCGAAATAACGGGTCATCGAATCAACATGACTCTTTGGGCATGATATTGCGTAGTTGCTTGCGTAGTTCAACCCACACCTATTGACCTGGTGTGACTCATTTCGTCTATCACCCCAAAACTATGTAATTCCCATCTCGTCTGATCTAAAGGTGTTAAGAAATTTAGAAAACATAATACTATCTGGATTCAAACTGGATTATTATACAGAGCATTTATTTGATGATTTTTTGTTGTCATAATCAGATAAGCAGGTGACAATAAAATTATCTGGATCTAAACTTGGTTCATACAGAAAACATATTAATGATTGATTTTTTTGTATTGTCATTTTCAGATAAAACAGGTTTTATTAAAATAATCTGGATCCAAAATGGGTATCAAATTATTAGGCTCTTAGAAATATTACATGTTTGAGGGTTTATTTATTGTCAAAATCAGAGGGAAAAATGAGTAAACAAGAGATGTTTGTAAAACATTATGCCCCGTTAGAGCCATGTTGTTAGTAATATTTGGACAATTTCATAAAATAGGCATGGACCGATCGGAAACTGTTTTTCAGCTCAAATCACACTGACCTTAAATGCAATGGGGTTCATCTGCTGGTTATGACCAACCAGCCTACCAAATTTGAGGTCCCTGAGCCCAAACATTCTCAAGTAATTGATCGGAAACCATTTTTCATTTAAGATCACACTGACCTTGACCTTTGAAACACTAACCTCAAAATCAACAGGGTTCATCTGTTGCTCATGACCAACCACTCTATCAAGTTTGAGTAACCTGGGCTTAAGGGTGCTCAAGCTATTGGTCAGAAACCGTTATTCACCTAAAAGTCACACTGACCTTGACCTTTGACTCACTAACCTCGAAATCAACAGGTTTTATATGCTGGCCATGCCCAATCAGCCTACCAAGTTTGAGATCATGGGGTTGAAATGCTCTCAAGTTATTGATCGGAAACCATTTGGTCTACCGACCTTCCGACAGACAGACCGACCGACATACCGACCGACCGATCAACATGTGCAAAGCAATATACCCCACTTTTTTCAAAAGGGGGCATAATAAGATGATCTAGATCAAAATAAGTTGTTTAGAGAGAACATGTAATTGATGAATTTTATTGTCATTTTCAGATAAAACAGGTTAAAATAAAATGATCTTAATCTTAAATTATTTCTTTCCTAACATGAACTTCTCCAAACTGTAAAGATACACTTTGGAAGATGTAGAAATAGCTGAAATTGTTATCAAAACAAACTTAACACACGCGGTGATAGAAAAAACTTAGTCCCCTGCCTTAACAAAGGGGATTATATAGTGGAGTAGACGAAGTGAGTATGGTAGACAAAATGGGAGTAGACGAGATGGGACTAAACCAGACAGTCACCCAGGCCCATCCCTATTGTCCTGACAGACACCCTTTGTCCTGGTATAACAGTAGAAGAGGCTTCCTGACGCTGTTTGTGCTTATGAGTGATGTAAAATTCAGACAAAAAACAATTGTATAGTATGTTAGCTAAAATAGATTTACACCGATTTACTGAAAATCAACCAGTAAGATAGTGTAAAATCCATGGCAATATTTCAGGGATTTCATGAAATTACCGAAATTTTACCTCACCAGACGTACTGTGTAAAAAACCGTACGTTATCACTTCCCGACTACTTCACACCAGTAAATCAGTAGTAAAATATATGTAAAACCTATACAAAATTTGTTCCGCACTCGCTAATCATCAATGTACTCAATGACTTGTCTGAAGTCTGAGTAATTGTAGAGCAGCAATCAAGGGCACAACAGAACGGGCACTGTACAAATATCCGACGTTCTAAAATGTTAAACCTTATTTGTTAAGACTTTTATATCAACTCTGTTTTTCACAGGTTATTTTAGTCTTATCCACAGGGAAATTATTTACTTAAAAAAGTGCTAACTGGGCAATGCAAATGGTGATTTTTGATTTGTTTTGAAAACATGGCAGAAAACTGAACATTTTTGCTCGTTACGAGGAAATGCTAAATTTCCTACATTCATTTCAATAGTCATCAGTAACAGAGGCGCTGCTGTTGAGTAAAGGGCTATACCAAATAAGTGGATAGACGAGAAACAAGACATGAAGATAGCAGAATATAACATGCATACAGGTGTGAATAAAATAGTATATGCATTATGCATTTGATACATTTAATGTTTGTTACTGTATGCGTGTTTACTGGAGACGCGTATGAGACAAAAAGCCCTGATTTTAATATAATATCAGGTGTCTGTTTTCTATTATAATTTACATTATAAATGTCAAACGTTATTTTATAGTCAGAAACAATATTTATACTATGTGTACACAATCAAACGTAATTTAAGCAATCGATGTCCTTTTTTCAGTTTGATACATCCCCTGATGCTCTTTAATTCTCCCAGTAATTGGTAT
Source organism: Macoma nasuta (assembly GCA_032359355.1). NCBI lineage: Eukaryota > Metazoa > Mollusca > Bivalvia > Cardiida > Tellinidae > Macoma > Macoma nasuta. The sequence continues at coordinate 4,135 of JAULCE010300511.1, read as the reverse complement.
GAGGTGATCTGTAAGGGCCTACCCATAATACCTTACAATGACGATTAGTAGACAAATATATAATGGTTAAAATAGATCACATAGATATTTCAGAATTTCAAATAGGGCACAAAAGTAATGGTCTCGTTTTATAAACAGTACAGCCTGAGGGCTCTCTCTTTGCAGACTCTAACTTTTCCATTGTAATAAAGCTACAATAAATAATTATTTTTGCAATAAATTGATTGTCCTACTGCCAGTATCTTAATTTTCATAGAGCTGACTCTTTTTTATCAAGTTTCTAATATATATTGATTTTTTTCCCATTGTAATCGAAACTTTTCCTTTTGGTCAGATTTCTGTGCTAGGAATTTAAGTGGTTTGTAAAAATATTTAATCATGTTAATAGCTGCTACTAGAGAGAGTGGTTTATTGTGGAATTTATTTACAAATATATAATGTTTCAACTTTTCTTTAAAGGTAAGTAAATCTGTTTGATAATATCACAACTAGGATTTGGAAGACATATAAACAAGTGATAAAACATAGGCAAAAGTAAAGATTTTATTACTGTTATTTTCCCTAATGGTGTAAGATACCGTCTTTTCCCCATTCTTATCAAGCTTTTAAATTTTGATATTTTACTCTTGTAGTTAAGTTCTTCTATTTTATCTAAATCTACTTCAAAGTTAATTCCTAGCAATTTAAGATGTGTAGTGCCCCAGTGTTGTTTCCCGTTAGTTATTATTGTGTCACTGCTATATTGTTTTTTAATCCTGTTTGATCCTCATGAATACGCTTATTTAACACTGATTTTATTAAAAAGTGGTGAGGTTTATTTTCCTAGTTATTGTTCTTTCATTCTGTGTAGTTGATAATTATCCAGTTTCATAGCCATAATTTATAGCTCTTACTACAAAACTGCCTAATTTACCCCAATATACCTTAAAGAAATCGGCACTGAAACCATAAGATCCTGGGCTACGATTATATTTCATTGATTTCAGGGCTATTGGTGCTTCTTCAAAATTGTCAAATTCACTATTTAGATCAATATTTGATAAATTAATGTCCCTCTTCGAAAAAAGCATTTGATAAAAAAGTTTTGCTTCCTCAAGAATTTCCCTTTTATTTGGTATGACTGTACCATCTTCCTTTTTAATTTTTGGAATAATTCTACTCATCATATTCTGATATTCCAGGTTACAAAAGAATTTGGATGGTTTATCATCATGTTCGATCAGATTTGATCTAGACCTTAAAAGATATCCCTGAATTTCATCCTTTAGATATTCTAAAAGTGCAGTATTTTCTTTTGTTAAATTTTGCACCATTCTTTTATTATCATTATTCTAATTCTCGATTATGATTTTTCTTTTTTTGAAGCTTCCATATGATATTTATTTACCCCTAATTTCCACTTAAAGTGTGTCTAAGAATAGCTGGTCGTTAATTTCAAATAGAATATCGTTGTCTAAAATTTGACTGATGTTATCTGTGTTATATACAGGTGATGCATAATGCATCTTTATCTCTATTATTTTATCATTTATTGTATTCAGATTTTCCATATCGTTTATTAAGGCATTATTATGCTTCCATGAGAATTGTCCTTGTATAAATTGGACAAACTGCAACTCTAATATTATCATTGAGCGGTCCGATCTATAGCTTGCGTCTACTTTACAGGTGTTAATCGACGCCAGTATGTTCTCGGACATTAAAAACGAATCTAAACGGGCTTGATTTAAAGGGTATTTTCTTTCGCCATGTGTATCGCCTAAGTAAAAGATTGTGTTCTCTAAATGGGTCCAACAGGCTGTGACTATCTTTTATGAGCAGGATTTTTTCATGAGCTGTTTAAGATAATTTTATCATTTGTAAAAGACATGGCTATGGAAAAAAAAGATTATCAAAAAATTCTGGGGAGTCATTATTTTGACCATAATAGTTAATTAAGGTAATTCTATTTCCTTCTACTGATAAATCAGCCACAATATAATTTCCCTCTGGGCATGGCTTATGATCCAGTAAAGTAAAGTCAACATCTTTGTAAAAGAGGCTTCCAACCCCTCTTGAAATTGAGGTGCCAGATCTAAATATACAATTAAATCCCTATTGCGATCGAATAAATTGCTCTGTCAGTATTGTAAAATGAGTTTCTTGTAAGCAGTATACTTGACAACTTTTTGTTTTCAGATAGTGAAAAACATCAATGCGTTTTTCATTTGAACCAAGACCCTGGCAGTTGCCATGAAACATGTTACATAAATATAAGTTACTTTGATAGAAGTCTAGCAAAGAGAGGGACCCTGTCTGTAAAACGGTGAAATAAAGTAAAGAAACAACAATGTGTACCAGAAAATGGCAATGGAGTGTTGCCATTATAAGTGAAAGAACTACGGAAAAAAATGGTTGATATAGGTAGAGAAACAAACCTGTGTTTAATTATAACCTTTCCTCAACAAGCTATATTTAGACTAGTCTGCAATGTGATGAAGAATATCAATACCTTTGCGTTTTACATTGAGTTGTATTGAAATCATTGCAGGAAATGGAGCATTTGCTTATAATGAGCAAACCCTCAATTTTCTTCGATGCTTTCAATAGTCCATCAATTTAAGTAGTGATAAGGGGCTTCTGTAGAGAAAAGTCGATGTTCTTAAATAAATGAGGGGTGCATTGGTTTGACGAAATTCTAAGTGGGAATGTTTTTTGCCTCTGTTCGCGTTCGAACCCTAGACCATATGACTGAGCTTTGGATACAGTATTCAAGTCTCGTAAGAGCTAGTACAACAACAATTCTATATATGCTTAATATAGGTTAAACACTACCGACCTAAGTCCTCGATCGTAACCTTACATGTAGTAATAGCGCATCGACCAAAACACTGCTAATAACTCATCTTAGATATTCATCGATTATTGATTCACTGTTCTTATCCTCTATGTAACGTCTCTAAATAAATAATTTAGAAATGTTGACGTTCATTTTTGCAATAAATTTTGTTCTAATCTGGTTCTGACCAGTATTTTTATGAACACATGTATGAGAAAGCTTCTAGCATTAAAGTAGAAAGACCAATGAATTCACGTTGTAAAGCGGCCTCGGCTTTTTAAGTGTTTTATATAAAAAAAGGGGGGCACAACGATGATAAGAGATACTAAGGTGAAGAAATGGAAAACAATCTAGATAAAGTAAAGAACAGCTGCCACACATATGACAAAATTATACAAAAAACACTAGAAGGCTAGGAAAAAGGAAATCTACACCGAAACCAAAATAATGGCTATCGTGAAGAGTTTGGAACCTCGGATATAAATTTTAGGCAAAATCAGCAACATTCTACACCGTCATGAAAATCAAACAATCTGCGACATATTGAAGGAATAATGGATAAATTATATATATATTTGTGTGATTTAAGTGCAAATAATGAGATGGAGTTGATATTAATAGGTCATCTTGAAGCTCCTCGTGAAAAAGATATGTACCGTATTTTCAAACAATTTGTAATACCTCTTTGTGTTGACTTAATATTATTTTATAGGATTTATTATCTCGGCAAATGGTTAAATTATAGATAGTTAGTCTGCTGCTAAAATTGTCGTCTGATTCATTTGTTTAACTTCGTTGTATTTACGTAACATTTCTGTGAAGATATTAGAAGCCGGTTTACTCGCTAAATGTTAAAGAACCTAAAGAAAATGTATTCTGGATTTGGGCTCAAGTACATTTTTATTCGTGTTTGTTGTTATGACGTCATCAAAAATCACGCCTATATTTCTCAAAAGGTCAGAGATTATGTCATTTTTTCATCGAAGTTTTTCAAATTGCAGGTACATTTTAGGGAACACAGTTAATATTTTTCGTTTTCTATGGCGTATACTTTGTATGCATTTCGTCATTTATACTTATTTCTATCACATAGCATTCGTTGTTTCCGGGTTAATACAGCCATCACGGATTTCCTTGTCTTACACATGTGTAAGACCAGAAATGACGTCATAGCGTTATCGTACTGTATTGTACCACATTAGGGTTACCTCCTTAAACTCAAAAACAGACCAAATTCGCTTGAAAATATTTTAATGAAAATAAGCCCATCTGAAAGAGAAATGTTTTTCCTAAAAGAAACCACTCGCACAGGATTTG
>JAULCE010300400.1:0-10656 GCA_032359355.1 Macoma nasuta | reverse complement strand
GTATTGAATTTATTGAACTCGTTGGATAAAACTATATTTTATCCAACTCATTCAATAAATTCAATACTAAACACAAACTCATTTAATATCCTCTATTGACCTTTAACCTCAATTTGTGACTTGACCTGGTAGGTAGAGACCTGGTTATTGTATGCGACACATCAGCTCATGAGTGAACGATTATGCCAAGTTATCCTTCAATCAGCAAGGAAGACCAGACAAGGTTGGACGGATGCACGGAATGATGGACGGACGCACACACATACACTCAACAGACATTAGGACGGCTATGTCTAGCTCCCTCACAGAGGGCTCGACAAAAACTAACACAATAGGGTTTAGTGGAGAGATGGATTTAAGCAATGAGGATAGAATAATCTCTCCTAGCACTCTTCCAACATGCAGAAATAGAGTATTCAAGAAAACCTTAGCATGAATAAAAGCTTTACAGTTGGATGCAGTCAAAGTTATCCAATTACTCTGCGTCTGATCCAGATAAAAGCTGTTTGAAAATAGTGTTTTGGTTGTGGGTAAAGGTTTGAAGTTGTACGATGAGACTTATCTTTTCTTCCAATAATAGCTATACTATGTACTATGAATGAATGTGCTAATGAAAGTGGTGCTATGGTGGAATGTTTTATGTTTGGGTCATATGTCCAATGCGGTCACCAGTGTCTAACCAATTTAATTATGCTTAGTTTAAGCCTTTACTCCATAGATATGCCTTTCGATACCTCTCTAGCAGATGACTATTGAAAATTTGCTAATTATGCACGATTTTCCACAATGTTTTCAAGGCCATTCAAAATTTGTGTTTTGCTTTCTTCTTGATATTCTTCCTATTTGTCAAATACTTTCATTGTAAATGAGTCTAAAAACTAGAAAATGTGTCCATAGTACACGGATGCCCCCTCTTCCGCTTTGTCAAAAATGCCATATTTTTTCACAAAAAAGGCCGTAACTCCGAAATTACTTATGTGATTTACATGGCTGTCAAACTTGATCAAGATATTATGGTCACAAACATGTGTGTAAAGTTTGGTGAGAATTGGACAAATACTTTTCAAGAATTAGATCATACAAAATCTTCGAGACATACGTATGTACGGACCGACGTACAGACGGACGTACAGACAAGGGCAACTCTATATGCCTCCACTTTGTGGGGGGCATAACAAACGTACTGCAAGTTTCTTTATAAACAAATAATGACAAACATCAAACAATAATAGTGAAAGTTCATGAGGATCGTGTATCTAGTTTATATATGTTAATGTAGTTTTCAATGATAGCTTCACCTTGTTTTCATGTTTACATGTATTTCCACTTTTTCCGTTGTCGCCGATTTCTGTGAAAGGTTTGTTACATGCCTATTGACAATGATGTTATCCAAAATTTGGAGATACGGTAATCATCATCGAAGTTTTCACTGAATAACACACCATACGATATTGTTAATAATTTAAACAAATGTATCGTTCTAGAGATATTAGCTTTTCCTCACACCTATGATGAAAGTCGAAATCAGGACAGCTACAGTTTAACAAGAAAGATTAATTTGTTACTCCAAATACAACACATCTATGGCATTTCGACCATATGAATGATTGTGTTCATTCATTGTAATGGCATTAGAAAATGCATTCATCAAAATATAGTTTTATGAGCTAGTCTGTTTCAAAATTGAATGAAAACAACCTTAAAAAAAGGTTCGTAATGACAGGTTTGTTACCGTCAATCCATAAATAAGTTGATGGACTTGTTTACTTCTGCATAAACGTGCGGATGACGTCAAAACACATTTCAATGACGATACCTAATTGATGATGTATTAACCTTTCCAAAAACATGGATTCTTATTCTTAAGGTCGAAAAGGACAAACAGATTTATTGGGAAATCGACGGTTTGGGACATCATCATTTGGCAAGTGATTTTTCAAGTATTTGTAATACTTATCAACTTTTTAAAATTTCTTGATGCAACTGGATTTTAGGTTTTGCTTTACCCTGGTCTATATTGCAATAAATTAAATCTATCAAAACGAATTCATCTTTACACACTATGAAAAGGTTCGTAGACGAAAGTAACGAACCTTTCATGGTTACTCATACTAATATAAATGTGTATTTAAAATGTTTGTCTAACATAAAACACGTTATTACCTTATACAATATACGGCATTACTAACATGCTTAATAAATGGAGATATTGTTTTAAAATAAATCGCATTTCTATATCGCATTTCTTTACATAAACATCTTTGGTAAATGTAATGCATTACTAAAGTCAGCACCGTATCAAAACATGACATGTTGTTTACATTGTATGATGTATTATCTTCATCATTTTTCGTTTATCTATGAAAAGAATGTTACAATTTGAACAAATGTGTCTCATAGTGAAAGGAAATATCAAAATAGTTTTTATTTTGCAATTATCAGGCATGCCTTTATACATAAAGGTTCGTGACCATCTGGTAACACAACCTTTCAATAATTGGTGGGCACAGTTATTGGTGTTTCAAATCTTAATTGTATAACATGGCATGTTTCTTGATGAGTTTAGTGTTACTGTGTATCATCTGAACATATTTTATGTCTGTTAGTTCTTAACATTAACAAATAGTCTTTGTACTTGTCAAACTTTAACTAAATAGAACTTTAATATCTGTCTAAAGGAGCGCATTTCCTTTCATTCACACAATTATAATATTACCACACCTCAAATTATAAAGTATTTTAATGAAAATATGTTAGCATGATCAGTTTGTAATCATATTTTAGGGGACAAACACATTTATCTTTAAATAGTCAGATGATACACTTGCATTTTGAATGGTAATGAACCTTTCACAAAAGTGACAAAAATTACAACAAAAAACTTTCAATAAAGGAATTCTGATTCCATTTATCTCACGACATTATTTACTCTATTTCAGAAAATGGTGAAGTCAAGAGCCGATATACAACGAGAAAATAGACAGAGGCTGAAAAAAGACCAGGCAAAGTACAAAGTGTATCTTGCAAAAGCCAGACGCAGAAAAGAGAAAAAACATTTCCTACTGCAGAACTATTTCGGAAAGAGAAAGCTAAACACAACGAAAAGAATCGAGAATACCTTTATCGACACAGACAAAAGAAGCAAAGAGGAGCACAAGTAGAAAATGTACAGAATGCACCTGTTGAAAATATGGAAACTAGTGGATATGATACTGCGAGTTCAATAGAGGCCCCAAGTCCGCTGATTGTAAACATGCCATTCCCAAACAGACAAAATGGACCCAGAAAGAGAATAAGCAGGGCACTGGCAAAGAAATCAAATGAACTTTGAAAGTTAAAAGGAAAGTTTGAATCGCTACAAATGAAATACAAACGGAATATGTGCAGCATCCAAAGATTAAGGAAGAAAACCAGGGAAATAATAAAGGTAAATCTCTCCCCATCAGCAAAGTCTGCAACAGAACAGGTGTTAAAACTAGGCAGTGAATTAGTGATGAAACAAGTATGTACAGTAGAAACACAAGAAATAACAACAGAAAATGGAGCAGCAACAGGAGAATCGCAGAAGAAATCTTTAGATACAAAACAAGATACAGAGACACCAGAATGCTCATATCAGGATCCTGAAATGACACCAAAGAGCAAAACAAATCAATTGCTTAAGGATGCTGGATTAACACGAATGCAGCAAGCAAAAGTTAAGAAACAATTAATGCTTGGACGTGTTATTCAAACCCAGATCAAGAAGCGAAGGATGGGAAGTAAGCCTACACAGATTGAGGCAATGCCCGGTTTGATCGGAGGGAAAATTCTCAGCAAGTATGGTCTGAAAAATACAGTCAACAAAGCAACAGGGTTAGGAAGAAACTGTTTGAGTAGGTATAAAGACGACAAAGTAAAGAGAAACCGAGATATAGAAAAGTATAGATCAAAGGTCATGGAATTTCTAACTAGAGATGACAATTCTCGAGCAAATCCAGGAAAAGCAGACAAGCTTAAAACCAAAGGCATTGTTCACCAGACAAGGACATTGACTGACTACCTTAAAAATCTTCATCAGAAATTTTTAAGTGAGAACCTACATATAAAGTTGTCCTTGGCATCTTTTTATAGGATAAGACCCAATTATATAAGGATAACATCGTTCATTTCAAGAAGTTGTTGTTTATGTACAAAACATCAAAATATGGCCCTGTGTGCAAGAGCCATAAAGAACTGTGGTGTCAATGTATCCCTGAATCCAGAGAAGTTTCTAGAGGAGAAAAGCAATGAATTGATTGACAATGATCTACCAGAAAAAGTTAAGTTTGGACAATGGAAACGTGTTGCAGTTGAAGAGAAGGGCAGAAAGAAAATGATTATGAAGATAGTTGAACAAGAACTTGCTAAAAAAGAGTTCATTGGTTATTTGAATAACCAGATAGAAGAATTTCGATGTCACATTGGTCGAGTAAAGAGACAATATTCAGAGATAAATGCGCTAAAGAAAAGCCTGAAGAGCGACAAAGTTATAGTACACCTGGACTTTGCCGAAAATTACAGTTGCAAAACGGTAGAGGAAATCCAATCAGCTTACTGGACACAGACTGGAGTAACCCTACATCCAGTAGTCTTGTATTACACGGACAAAGACTCCAATTTACAACACAGCAGCTTTGTAATTGTGTCTGATGAAAAGGGCCACAACTCAGCAACTGTTCTTACATTTTTGGATAATTTTATTCCAGAGGTGAAGAAAATCATTCCCAGTGTCCGAAGAGTTCACTACTGGACAAATAGCCCGACCAGCCAGTACCGCAACAAGACTATAATCAGCACAGTTACCAACCACAAAGATCTGTATGACCTGCTCGCAACATGGAACTACTTCGAGTCTGGCCATGGCAAGGGCCCATGCAATGGGTTGGGCGGTGTCACAAAACACATGGCAGATGAAGCAGATAGAAGCGATAAAGTAGTCATCCAAGATGCAAAGGATTTTTTTGCATGGACACAATCAAATGTATGTTCCATGAAAAAGGTAACATTTTTGTTTGTGGCATCTGAAGAGTGTGAGAAAAAAGCATAGGCCTTGTCTCAAACCACACTTAAGGCCATCAAAGGAACAATGAAGATCCATGCCGCTGTGGGAAGGGAAAACGGGGGACTTTTGACCGCTGATGTCAGCTGCTATTGTGCAAATTGCATAGAGGGCGCATTTTGAGTGGATCACTGGGTTGAAGGTTCTGTAAGAAAAGCTGACACTTCTGACAATACAATAGGGAATATGGTGAAGTCTGACATGGGACATGAAAAACACATTGAAAATAAAACAAATAAAATGACAATTGCAGTTCTGGAAAATACAGTGTTGGTGATTTTGTGGCTGCAGTATACCTAAACAAGTGGTATATTGGGAAAATTGTGTCCTGTGATGAGGAAAACGAAGCGGAGATAACATTCATGAAGCACAGCAAAGCTCATTATCAATGGCCTAGTCCTAGAGACAAAATATGGATCAACATTGGTGACATTCTTACACAAATCAATGAACCCACACCCACGGGAAAGTCAAAAAGGCCGGATGTTCAAAATTACAGATGATGCTCAGAATACGATCAAAATCATGTATGAGACAAAACTCAAAATGGCTTGAGCTTGTTAGGGGAGTTTTTTATGGAGACGGTTTGGCCATTGCTTTCTGTAACGAACCTTTCATTAGGGTTTTAATGCCATAGTTTGATGTCTATAAGGGTTAAACATCTCAATACTGGTATTTACCTTTAAAAGCATATCTAACTTTCAGTACAAATTGATATGGGGTCTTCAATGTTTCAAAAGGGATCCAATAGACACAGACTAACAAATAACTGTTCCAATCTTTAATGTTTGAAATCGTTACAGATAAATACACAGACTACTTATTTGTTTCTCAAAATGTGTTACATCTCAGTTTACATGTTTGAAATGTTTAAAGAGTTGGGCAAAATAGCATAATGTGTTATTTCCTTTACCTTCCATAGCTGTGTCTAACATAAAATATTTTATTGATTTATATATGTCCAGCTCGAAAGGTTTGTTACATTTTGACTCATTATAAATATCTTATCTCAAATAAAAAAAGAACATGACTCAGTAAAACCGTACCGAAGTTTATTAAATAGATAAATATTATTGTCATTTAATGAATACAATTGCACTCAACAAAAAAAAAGACAAAATTGCAGATATTTGATTATTGTATAACTAACTAATTTCATACTTTAGGAATTTTTAACACAAAATTTGCCCTTATCTGACGCAAATATTTCTAAATAATTAAATACGTGCATTTTTATGAAAGCATTTATCTGCATTTTATGAACATGCTTTGCTAATCTAAATAAACTTAAGATACCTTTGTAATATCATTGTACAGTTTAAATCTTACATATAAACGAGCATACAAAGTAACAAACCTTTTAAGTGGAAAATAAATCAATTAGATGACAATGTTACAAAATCCACTACGAGAAAACCACATCAATGATGTTGAAAATCTTTTGGATCGAGTACTTGAGATGTTCAAACTTGAATTTTAAACACATAACACCTTTATAGAATGAAATTGATTTTTTGATTGTCGTAAAAAATAGGTGCACCTCTTTATTGAGAATGCGTGCTAGTAGTTTTCAAGTTATGCTTCGGACAAGAGTAAGAAACAAAGGGCAATAACTCCCTAAATAAACAAATTAGAGTTATGGTTCTTGTACACTGCACTTCCTCACATTGAGCTCTACCATTGTATGAAGTTATATGAAAATTCCATCTAGTAGTTTTCAAGTTATGCTCCGGACAAGAAAAAGTAACAAAGGGCAATAACTCGGTAATTAAGAAAATTAGAGTTATGGTTCTTGTTCACTTCTCTTCCTCTCATTAAGCTCTAGCATTGTACATGTATCTAGAAATATGAAATTCCATCCAGTAGTTTTAAAGTTATGCTCCGGACAAGAAAAAGTAACAAAGGGCAATAACTCCGTGATTAAGAAAATAAATTAGAGTTATGGTTCTTGTATACTGCACTTCCTCTCATTGAGTTCTACCATTGTACGAAGTTATATGAAATTCCATCCAGTAGTTTTCAAGTAATGCTCCGGACAAGGAAAAGTAACAAAGGGCAATAACTCAGTAATTAAGCAAATTAGAGTTACCGGTATGGTTCTTGTACACTGAACTTCCTCTCATTGAGCTTTATCATTATATGAAGTTATATGAAAATCCATCCATTGTTTTCAAGTTATGCTCAGGACAAGGAAACGCAACAGACCAACCGACCGACCAACCGACCGACCGACTGACCACAGGGTGACTCCTATATACCCCCCAAAAATATTTTTTGTTGGGGGTATAAAAAAGATTTAAAGTTCCTAAACACTGCACTCAATCTCATTAAGCTTTGTCATTATATGAAGTTGCATGAAATTCCATCCAGCAGTATGCAAGTTATACTCCAGACAAGAAAAAGGAACAAAGGACAATAATTCTGTAATAGGTAAAATTGAGTTATGATTCCTGTGCGCTGCACTTTCAATCTTTAAGCTTTACCATTATATGAAGTGTCATGAAATTCCATCCAGTAGTTTTCAAGTTATGCGCCAGACAAGATAAAGTGACAAAAGGCAATAGCTCTGTAAAAAGGTAAAATAGAGTAATGTTTCCTTTACACTGCACTTCCTCTCATTGAGCTTTGTCACCATATGAAGTTTCATGAAATTCCATCCAGAAGTTTTGAATTTATGCTCTGGACAAGATAAAGTAACAAAAGGCAATAACTCTGTAATTATGTAAAATAGAGTTATGGTTGCTTTACACTGCACTTCCTCCCATTGAGCTTTGTCATATTAAATGAAGTTTCATGAAATTCTATCCTGTATTTTTCAAGATATACTCCTGACAAGCAAAATTAAAAAAAAGTTTAAAAGAGCAATTACTCTGAATCTAGATAAAATAGAGTTATGGTTCCTGTACACTGCATTTCCTCTCATTGAGCTGTACAATTGTATGAAGTTTCATAAAATTCTATTCATTAGTTTTCAAGTTATGCTCCATAGAAATTTTTGCTAACGCTGACGCAAACGGCGACGGCGACGCCAACGCAACTTTTACACACGATGCATGTATACACCAAACTGCAGACCTAACCGCTTAGAAAAAATGCCCAGACAAATGGTGCCGGACAAAAGGATGGAAAGAAGGATGGATGGACGAAAGGATGGACAGATGGATGGACAAGGTGCAAACCTGCCGAGATATCAAGTTTCAAAGCAAAATCTATGTTAGTTTGCATGTAAGTGACCTTAAAGGCCATTGCTACAGTTTTGTGAAAAAATTTAGGTAAATATTAAACAAATAATATATCAATTGGAAAACCAACCATGTGTTTTGACATGGAGTGTAGACTGTAAAATATTCGATTCAGCATCTGATAAGGGTCTACATTTTTCATTATTTTATAGGACAACATACTGTTAATTCTGACATGTTGCAAACTGCAGACTCTGATGTATGCGTTGATCTGGGTCAACACTGTTTGCAAAAAATAAATACTGTTTTCCCCGCAGTGTTGCCAAACGTTATTATAATAATTTAAGTGAATATTATGTTAATGAGACAGAAACTTGATTCACTAAGTCAGACTGAACTGCATATGTAAAGTCTTTATTCTGAAAATAATTGTGTATGTAGCACCAAAAAATTGAAGAACATAAATAACAAACATGGTGACCCATATTTTTTATTTCTGATTCTAGCAAATAAATGCTAACTTTATTATGTAATAGTATTATCATATTCTGGATGTTTGAACATTTAAAATAAAGATATGATATATTTTTTCTTTTGTTCTACTCTAAAATAGTATTTTTTATATATTTTCATGGTACATTTTTCGATAGCTGAAACTTTGACCAACTTTTATTATTATTTAGATATTTAAATATAATTTGTTGCCAATCAAATGCTGTTAAAACAAAATTAGATTTGGACATTTTAAGAGACTTTATCATCTTTTAGAAAAAAAAGAGTGGTCACATCTGCTGTAGAATTGAGTACAATAACGAAAGACTCATATATATCTTTTTATATGGTGACCCTACATTTTTATTTCATATTCTTAAAGCCCTAGTTTAGTCCTTCTTCATTTGACACCCCCCACCCCATATTTGACATCATGCTGTGCATTTGGTCAGTGGAAATATCACTGCCTGGTGACACCTAGATATTCCACTGTCACACTTATCTTTGATTGGACAGTACCCTCTGCCTTGACCAATCAAATACTAGGAACCGATATAGGGCTGCTTCCCCTGAACGGTCCAATACACATAGGATTGCAAATGACACTGGGGATTAGGGGACCCCATCAGCTCTCACATGATAAGCTCCCCAGGGGGGCACATTCCTTAAACTAGGCCTTTAAAGACTAGATCATATTCTTTCAACACACCAATTTTCATAGAAATCTGGATGATATAATATCCAAACATTCATGAAACTGTAGCGATCGTCTTTAACCAAAATTCTGACTTAAGACTAAAGGGACATAACTTACACAAAATGCATTCAAGAGTTATGGAACTTGCCCCATCTTGTTGCTACTATGATGTCAGACAACTTTAAGCAGTTTCAAAGCTCTACTTTGAAAGGTTACTGAGAAAAAAAGGACAATAACAAAAACATGACGACCGACGACGAAGATGACGGACGCCATTCGGGCTATGACATTAGCTCATCTGTCTGAAACAGACAAGGTAAAAATCAATTATTAAAATATAATTTGATACTTTCTAGTGAAATGATATATAATGAATCTTTCAAATTTATACGATCTTTTCATCGATTTAATTCCCTTTTATTGACACCGTCAATTAATACAGTCTAATTTGTTTACTGCAAAGACCTACATCAGTGTGTCCACCACTTTTTCTTACTGGAGATTTTAAAATTTAAAGTTGGGGGTACAAAGAAAAACTTGGGGGTATAATTACCAGGGATGATTACTATTAACTAGCTTTTTATTTTCCGATTCTGGCCCACACAAAAACATTAAGAAAACCGACCTGTTGGGCATGCCCTCAAATTGTCAGACTAAATTATTTTGAATTGATGAAACAAATATTGTAGAAGTGTGTAGTTTCATTTGGCATTCCGTATATATCAAAATAAATAATCAAAAGAAGACCATCCATTGCAATGTATGTGCTGATCATACTTCGATATACATGTACATGTACGATGCTTTTGTTTAACTTCACTTTAAAACTCCTTTTTGATTAGTTTTTTTTAAGAACTTTCAAAGCAGCAAAAGTTAATAACAATTTTGTGAAATTCTTCAAATAGTTCACCATACTCAGTGGTCACTATTGAATTTGGTGGCTGATCTGGATCTACACTGTTTTCAATCGCTTACTAGACGCTCGCTAATTAGCATATTCGGCGTAGTTTTAACTTTCAAGTTGTATTTTCGCATTTAAACGCAAAGTTCTGGCTTGTAGATGTTATATGAATTATTTTTGATGAATAAGATATCCCATCTGAACCAAATATTGATAAATTGAGGTCAGCTTTAACTCACCCGAGTCACACATCCCAAACCAAAATCGCAAGCTTGTTTTAGCTTGTAATTGGCTTGCGGGAAGC
>JAULCE010300289.1:0-10657 GCA_032359355.1 Macoma nasuta | reverse complement strand
TTTCCATTAGATATAAAACGAGATAAATTGTTAGGGATAGCTATCTACACAGACATTGGAAAATCAGGAATTTCAAAGCCTGTATAAAAAACAAACAACGCGGAAACTAGATATATTTTTGAAGAAGTATGTTTTAACGTGGTGTAAAACGTACTGAAAAATAACAAGTATTATTTCATTATTAAGCTTGATAGGGTTTAAAGTACTCGAGAATATAATGCTTTCACGCGATCACTTGCACTCTCTCTGAAAAGAAACGTGTGACACAGTACATTGTTTTTTTCAAGTTTCAAGCACACGTCTTCTATTCAAATTATGAATAAGGAACTCTGTTGTATTTGTCAGACAAACAAAACCTGGGAAAGCCTTGCACACGCCTTAGGAAGAGGGAATTTCAACACTTAAGAGATAACTTTAAGGCTCCATTGCTATGGATGCCAATGATCTTCCTCCTGGTATCAATGTCACGATTAGACAGTTGAATGATGAATCAGGCATTGTATCAACTCTTAAATAGCACAAGATTACGTATCATAAAAATGCAGTAGCTATTTGTAGTAGTTCTTGTGTCAAACGGGCAATACGGAAGCTAGACAGAAAAAACTGGTATTCAGACCAATCCCAAAAAACTCAAATGTTGACATTCAGCCTCCGGCCTCAAGTTTTGCCTAATTTGTGAATGTGAATGTTGAACATTCTAAACTCCACAAGCATGTAACCAATGTAGTAGATGGTTATATAAAGAGTTTGGCTAAGGGCTATAGTTTTGCAGAATGGTTGCCATATCATCTGATGTACATGCGGCTGATACGTATTATCACAATTATTGTTATGTATGTTTTTGCGAGACAAAGCTGTCGATGCCGAGCACAGCGATTTGGTGGGTTCCGCACATCCGACCTTCGATACAATCATCTGCGCTCAAATAATAGATCTGCTCGAACACTCGAGCACAACTTCATTTAATCTTACAGAGATGTGTAAGTTGTATCAAAAGCATATGATTGATCAAGGTCACCCATGCCGAGATTAAAAAGAGCCACACTTAACACGTTTTAAGGATCACCTACTCAAATTCCCTCCTGAATGGGCTGAGTTTTTAAAGGGGAATAAAGGCAGAAAATATACTTTATCTCACAAATTGAAGGTAGTGATGAGCTTGTCAAGACATATAGCCCACACAATTATCAAAAGGATGCACCTATATTCATGTCAGCTGCAGTGATGATGTACACTTGTTGTCGAAAGAGCCAAGATACATTCGACGGCTCCTGTCTCCTAACAGGCTGTCGGCTTTAGTAAATGGGGAAATGGAGAGTTTCATTAATTTAGAGCTCCGGTGTCAATTAGATTTCATGGACGTGAGAAGATTGGTAGAGACACCAATATGCATGTCTGGGGGAAGATCGCATGAATCATCTCGCAACTGCAATTCTACAATGATAGTAAGGGTACGCACCTCGCAGTCAAGACAGTTTCATTAGGCCGCAACAAGTAGCAAAAGATATACCCCCTCTATACAATGGCCTCAATCTACATGGACATGGACGGGACAGATTGACCACGAATAGTGTATCTCAGTATCGTACACTCGCGCCATTGAAGTTAAGCGATGTATTGCATGTGGGGTGTGTGCTAGGTATGCTCAAGATATGGGGTGCTACCAAACAACAGCCATCTCAAGGTTTCACCACCCATGAGATGGACAATATATATATAACAAGGCTTCTCACATAATGAGTTCCAAGGATATGCCCCGAGCGTGACCAACTCATCTCTCTCACGGGAATCTACGAATGAAGCAGGCTCAAACACATCAACTACAACACTACCAGATGCTAATGTGATCCAGCCCCAAGGCAAACTAACTCAAACAGATGTCTTTTGCACCCAGACTCGGCAACAGCGAGGGTAGGCCGTCCCTTGATGTGCGAGGTACTATTATCAAGGATGATGTGTGAATTGTACACATCACCTGGAGGCTGAAGCAATGCTCTCTGGCAGTGAACAACGTCATCAACTGTTCGGGCTACAACACGACGCTTCAAGCGACGATTGGGTGAAAAAGAAGCAATTCTTGTTCATTAGCACACAGGACACTAAGGCAGAAATAAGCGTAAAGCTGTCCCTGAGTAACCGCTTTGAGACCATGCTCTCCAACAACCAGTGTGTCCTCAAAACATTTCAACCTTCAAACCATTCCGAAGCGGACACCAGGGTCCTCCTACATCTTGCACAGTCAACAGCCTATGTTCGCACTGCGGACGCCAGGTCCTAGTTCTGACAGTCTGGATTTTTGAGTCCCTTAGCCTCGCAGACCCCTGGGTGGGCTTCTCTACTGGTACAAACGACCGAGACATACCAGTTCGTCCCATCTAGTCTGAAAATGGCACTACCACTCTTTCACAGCTGAGTACGTTACAAAACGACTCCATAGTTTCTTGGATATTGCAAGAAGACAGCATGTGTAGCATAGAAAAGCACACCGGATCTCATCAACACACTAGTATCCCTCACGCATGACCCTGACCTCTTTATTCTCGAGTTTGTACATATGCAGCATCTCAAACGCTTTGTAATAGTCTTGTTTAGCAAGGGTTTCAGTGCAGACTGGGTCAACGCTGCCAGACATAAACTCTTCACCACTGGAAGCAAACTTCTGAAAAAATCACACTTATCACAAGCAACACTATAACAAGTGAAACAGACCACCATTTCCACAGAGGATCATGGTATTTTGGACAACAAATTTTGAACGTTCAAAATTTAACCAGTTTCTAATCTATGCTAAATATGCACAAAGAGGAATTTTAGCTGACGTTTGTCATTTTTAGAAACTTGGTGACTTTAATAGAGATTGAATTGGACTGAACTAAAACCTATGATAGTTTGGACCTATATTTCGACTCGCCACACTTAGCATCTGCAATAGTTTCTTTAACTCTTTCGGTACCAAATACAAAATTGTCGCCTGCTACAAATATTTTACGGAAAGAGAATAAGATCAACATAGGAGTACATTAATATTTTTCGACATTTCTATAATTAGACTTATTAATATGGCAAAAAGTGAATTCCCTGATCAGCCACAGCATTTAAAATGCGAGGGCTGTTCTAGGACTGCACGTTTTGTGATGGTGGGGTTTTTGACATTTACAGCGAAAGAACCAACCCTTTTCTCCATATAATGTTTTCATACGTATTCACAAGGGAAGTTTATGGCGAAAATGAAGATATAGAATAAAGAAAGCATCAATTTTGAATGGCTTTGAAAGCATGAAGAAAATAGAGTATGTGCCCATGAAAGGAAAATACCCAATTTCTCATATTATTTTTCAATAGTCATGTTCTGCAGATGTATCAGAAGGCGTATTTATGTAGTGAATGGTAAAAGCCGTACATTGTAACCACTCCTACGAATTCAATCGCCAAGAAATTGCTAACGAGAGGTCACATGATAGTGTTGAGTAGAAAATAACAATATATACTTTGCCTATTTGGTGTCAAATTTAAAGTTGTCTGCTGCCTCATGTTTAACATTATTTTTTTTAACGAAATGAATATCAGTGTAGGATAAGTCGATTGTTTTCATAATTTTTGTGGCAAAATGTGAAGTCTCTGATCAAACCCTGCCTGTTCAATGTGGCATATGATCAGAAAATACTTAATTTGCTATTGCTCGTTTAGACGACATTGGCTCAAAAGTAGTAAGAGAGATACCTGGTGTATAAACAATATTCTCATATATACTTTATTATGTGTTTACCATGGATTTCTGGAGTATAATATTATTACATAACCTTTGATGCTAGTTGATAATGTGATAAGATATGTGGCAACTAGACAACGCATTCAGAACCTGAAAAGTGCGTCTCCAATAAATACCGCATAACACTCACATTACAACACGGACTTTCGGCATAACGTTCACGTTTGGCATAGCTACGATATGACCGCCAAATATCTTAGTGATATATCATCTGCTTGGGGAGCGGGAGATCCGGGTTTGGTCCCGGACTTGGTCATACCAAAGAGTTGAACATTTATAGTAATGGCTTTATTCCTTAGTGCCCAAGTTTTTGTGTACGCGTTAAGTCCTGGTTCGTTGGTGTCCGTTATTTGTAACTTGTTTAAGCATAAGTAACCCTTATCCTGCTAATCGCGACTAGAAATACCGTCAGCCAGTTGGGATCCGGATCCGACGCCGATAAACCCGGCTTCTGATCTGGATTCATGTGGTTTGACACGCAGACGATAGTTTCACAATCTTTCAAGCGAATATAACTCTTTGTAGAGGAAACTATTTTCGGCAAGATAAGGGCTAACTGTATAGGTTATCTGGCATGGTTCTGTAAGTATGTATGACCCAGATCGTAGGCCGCTCTCTAGACATGGGGTCGACTCAAAAGTTCAACATGACTACTGAAATGGGTTTTAAAAGTTTAAAACGTCTTAGATTTTGGAATCGTGCAGCGGTTCTCTAATACTGAAGAAAAAAGACCGGGATTCTTCTACACCATCACCACCCTTTGATGATTATGGCAAACAGTTTGACAGAGTCAGATTTGTCTCCATTCATTTAGCAAACGTTAGAAACTATTCAATAATAATCACACTAAGGAACAATCGTATCTTAAACGTGTGAAATTGATCGTTATATTTGTGCATGCAATGCTTACCGAGTCGTTAAAAGAAGGAATAACTGTGTTTTCAATGCAGCAATTGAATAAGTTCTTCACTATAGTGATACATTTAACACACACATCTGTATTGATTCTGACCAATTGTATTATATAACGAATTTGTATATAATTTAAAATGTGTCACCTAACAGAGAATTCATTCTGAAGCCTTCAGAACTTGGTTCACGCCATGTGTCCTTGTTACATGTAAAGGGATCTCATGCTGATAAGACATTTTTATCGTATATAACGAGCATGTTTTCAAAACGCGTAAACTAAGGTTAGAAAATCCTTTTGGAAACACATGCCTTTACGAGCATATCTATCTGACATCGTTGTGTAATCGTGTATGTCTCAGATCGTAGGCCGGACTCTGTACATGAGTAGACTCGAAATTGGTATACAATAAGTTCAACATGACAACTGATTTATGTCTAAAATGTTTGAAACATCTTAAGGTTGTAAATCGTGTAATGGTTCTCTAATATTGAAGGAAACTAACCGGGGTTCTCCTACACCATCACCTATTGATGATAAATCAAAATATTTAGGAGTCAACCAAACAAGCAGGACAATGTAGCAACAATTCAGGATTGATTGCAACAATTTCATATTTGAAAATTGCTTACTGCGTCGTTAAAGTGAATACCAAGATGAGCGACTGTGTTTTCAAAGCAGTGAATAAATAAAGTTTCCACTGAAGTGTTACATGCAACATAAAATATTAATAATGATTCTGTCTCGTGTCCGATAGTGTAGAGCCTGATCAGACGTAGCGTTTAATACACTGCGGCTAAATTCCCCCTTTAATTCATTGGTAGGTCTTTTAACGCATCTTTAGTAGATGACAGTTGAAAACATTACGGGAAATGGAACACTTTAGGAACACGATGGTTTTAGCCCATTTATAATTGATGATTTTCTTTGTGTTAGATAATCTTCCTATTCGTTATATGGCCGACGTCACGCGAAAAAGTGCACTCGGACATATAAAAAAGCGCTGACTCAGCTCTTTTTCAGCGCTATTATTTCAGCATCTAGTCACGAAATTTACCATTTGTATTTACTGAAAGGTAGAATTGAATGTCCTCTAAGCTTGCAAATAGTGTAGACCCTTTTCGCGTGACGTGGCCCATATGTATTCAATGTGAATGAGGCTAACAATAACATATGTAGTAAAGAGTTAATGTCATTTGGCAACTCCGACGGCCGGCAAGTGTTATGAACAAAATAAATGACCATGGGTTCAGATGAGTCCGTTTACACAAAAATCCAGAAATAAGACCGAAGACTCAAGCTCAGTCTCAAGGCTCACACATTGTATTTAAGTAAAAGGCAGTGTTTTAGACTTCAGTCTAAATTTGAGTATTGGATCTCTAGTTGAAGCCCGGAAACGTTCATGCACAAAGCAAACGAGTGTGGGACAGATGAGCCACATGATCTGCATTTACACCGATTCAATCTGTGGAATACAGAACCGTGACTCAGGATCCAAACTCTGTATCAAACCTCACAAACTTTCAGTAAACAATTTGTTTTAGCATTGGTCTGAGCTTGAGTCTTGAGTCTCAAATGTAAGCTCAGAATCGTTCATATCGACCCTGATTTTGACACGATTAATTATTCCGGATTACGGTTTATGATTTTTGTTCCTACAAATGTCTTGTTTTAACAAAAAGAATGACTTGCAGCGTCGATGATCGAGTTTCAAATGACTAAATGTTATACATGTATATTGATTAACCCTTTCGGCGCCGTAGTCGCCTAAATGTGTCATTGCAAATAGCGCAGTCTAAGATCAGCCGCCGCCTTTCCAAGGCGGCGTCTAATCAGGGACTTCTCTATTTGCTATGTAAATAAGTATTTTTATAGAGGTATCGAAAAGTATAATTTATTTCTACAGTCGAGTCTCGATTATTCGAACTCGGATTACTCGAATTCCAGATTCGTCGAATTCATTTTCTGAACCAAAATTACATTTTTACTGCTTTCAGTACTCATATCATGGCTGTGAAGTCTATTTTACAAGCTTAAATCACCTGAAGTGCGCACTTCGGGTGATTTGGGCTTGTAAAGATAGTCCCCACGACTTCGAATAATTGAGACTCGACTGTATATGAATATGTTTTCGCTTTTCGGATATTTGATCTGAACCTAGTCGCAGGTTTAAATGTGGCGCCGAAAGGGTTCAGAAGGTACAGTGTCGACACTTATAATATTGACGGGTTTACCTGTTTCGCTCCGATTCGCTGTCAGTTTGGTTTGGTTAAATAGGCATACAAAGAATTTCCAAAGTTCTCAGAAACCACATATGATGCACTTTATAAGGCGCATCATGCTATTTTCCAGACTATAGAGCCGGTTTGTATGCACTATCTCCCGACATTTTCATACAGATTCAACCGCCTCCAAATCGGTTACAATTTTTACTTAATAATTTTATGTTCTGCATTTGATCAACACTGTTGGCATTTACAGTATCATCAATTAAGGCATCCTGTTTGATTTATCAAAGAAACAATATTTTCATTTTTCGACTCATTCCAAACATTTATAAAACGACATGAAGTCAACTTAGCCCACTAATATTTTTGTTTCCTTATTGTTTCATATCGTATCAGACACCCCGCGTCTTATCCGGCTATATAATGAATATACTTTCGGCGTCGTAGTGCAAACAGTGAGACCCAGATCATACGGCGTCTGATCAGGGATTTCACGTTTTGGCATCACGTATTGAGTAAAATCTACCACCTGTCTTTAGAAACGTCTTTTGTGCTTCTGTATTGAGTGGCCGCATAAGAGAGGTTTGACTTTATCCTGAAAATATAGTTCCTAAAGTCCACTTTTAAAATCATGATTGCAAACCGTGTCATCCTAGATCAGCCATCGCCTTATTAAAGCGGCAACTGCTCGAGAAATTCTAAATTGAAAAAAAAACAACAACAATTCGATACAGTTCTTAGTTGAATGAGTTTCGAAGCTATCCTTTATCCCTATACTCCATAAGCTCTTTCACGCCTCTGTATCAGGTGACTATTGAATATACTTTCATTGCAAATGAGTCTAAAAATCCATGTGGGACACGTCACGCGAAAAGGTGCACTTGGATTTAGCAAACAGTGTAGCCCCAGACCAGCCGCCACGTCACTGACGTGGCGTCTGGCCAGGGTCTGCAATGTTTGCACTCTTAGAGGACTTCCAATTCTACCTTTAAATGAATACAAATGGTAATATTCGTGACTAGATGCTTGAATAAACGCGATGAAAAAGAATTGAGTCAGCGCTTTTTTATATGTCCGAGTGTCCAGTTTCCTGTGACGTCGGCCATATGTAGTATAGGGTTAGTTTGCTGATCAATAGATAAAATACTCAAAATACACTTTTATGAAACATTCCAACTTTATTAGTTATCCAACAATACCAAGCGGCTCGCCTTCAAATAAGAGGAACCCAGAAAGCGTTGTATATAGACCTCCATAAATCGAAGCGTCTACAGCGTAGTTTTGAACTGTAACGTCATCGCTTTGGTTTAGATGCAACTAGATGGTTTGAGAGCCTTGGTCAAAACGAGTGTCAGTGCCTCTGGCATAGACATATGCTTTCAGCAAACCGTTCACCACTAGATCACCCCATACCTCGCGATTTGCATTGGCAAACGCAGTGGCAGTGATGATGTAGACGCTTGACACAGGGACCGTGAACACGCCATGATTGGGATTGTAGACATTGTTGGTGTTGACGTAAGTCTTGTCAAATGCAATATCTTGGTGTGCCCCAAGATGGTCTAGATTGTGGGTAAGTACAGTCGAGTCTCGATTATTCGAAGTTGTGGGCACTATTTTTACAAGCCCGAATCATCCGAAGTGCTAATGAAATTCGCACTCCGAATGATTCGGACTTTTAAAAATAGGTCCCACAGCAATGGTATGAGTACTGAAAGCAATAAAAATATAATTTTGGTTCAGAAAATGAATTCGACGAATCAGGAATTCGAGTAATCCGAGTTCGAATAATAGAGACTCAACTGTAGAGCAGAGAAGGCGACCGGTGTTCCTGAGATTTGTCTTCTGTTTCTTCCCGCTTTACGCACTTGCTGTTCTAGCCTCGCAGGTTCTGGGAATACAAATTTAAATACAGTTGAAGTTCGATAGGTCGAGCTCGCTTAGCTCGAACTCCCGTTTAGCTCAAACTGAAACAAAAGTCCCGGAGAGGCAAAATCGAATTCCAAATAGCAAGCAGTATGGCTCCAGATCAAACGCCGAATTACTCGGCGTCTGATATGGAGCCATACTGCTTGCTACTTTGACTAATGTGCTTTATTAAACACATGGTATAAGGAATTTCATAACTTATCAACGAAATATTATCATGCGCACTAGGTCGTTAAATATTGATTAGCTCAAACTTCGGTTAAGTCGAACTTATTTCGAGAGTCCCAATGAGTTCGAGCTAACGAGGTTCGACTGTAAAACTGAGTTTTCTTATGATTTTAATCTTAACTGTGACGTCATCAATTGTAATATATGGTGTTTGTTTTGCAAAGAGCATCTATAACTTTCATTTGTAAGAGACTGTCAACTTAGTTACACATCGATTCTAACAACATCGATAGTTTAAGCATCGGTAGCACACTATATGCTTTACCCAAAGCCGTGGCCACGGGAAATGATGAACATATTTGGCGAAAACATTAGCCGTTTACTAAACAGCTTGGATCAAGATCTCAAACCAAGTCATTCAGCGTTTGATCTTGAATCAAGTTGTTTCCGTAACTTTGGGCAAAACGGCTCATCCAAGATTCTTCGTATTGTTATGGTAAACACTGTTTGCATGGATGGGGTACTAAGTGTAGAAGTGCCAAATCTATTTCAGTTTATTCTGTAAACCTTATCGCTCAAAATTAAGCACTACACTGGTGTATTTGCTCCGCTTTGCGAGTTCTTATTTTTTTTTTTATAACTATGCTGTCTTCATGCATAAATATATGTATTTTCAATTACTTTAAGCAAATGCCCAGTGGTGATACATAACCCCCTGTTCATGGCCAATGGCATTCTGATACTTAAGTACTTTGATTTATCCTATGTACGTATGTAGATACATTGTCCTATGCACTAACAACTGCTCTA
This sequence comes from Macoma nasuta, assembly GCA_032359355.1. NCBI lineage: Eukaryota > Metazoa > Mollusca > Bivalvia > Cardiida > Tellinidae > Macoma > Macoma nasuta. Next base: position 843 of record JAULCE010300289.1, on the reverse strand, counting down.
TGATCAATTATGAAATGCCTGCCTGTCATAAGCCTTATACAGGGAGTGAATATCTAGCGTCAATTCTATAGTTATTGTTATTCAAACTACATCATTAGGCTTTAGATACTAAGCGATTTCAGAAACAAATGCCAAAACATGCTCATTAAACGCCCAATTTAAAATTCATTATTACAGTGGGATAAACGTTACTTTTTACTATATAACGTGTTAAATGCTGAGTGTTGAAAATTTGAACAACAGTTTGGATTCATATCAGGCGCCGGGTAACTCGGCATCTCGTCTGTCTCAAAGCTGTTTGACACTTATAGTAATGAAATAATCTAAAATGGCCAGAAATAATTTTTAAAAATACTGTCTGCATTTTGTTTGCATGACATTAGCGTTAGAATGGTAAAGAAAAACTGACAGAAATGAAGCATTAGATCATTAGATCATAATGAGCAAATGCTCAATTTCCCAGATATGTTCAAAACAAATAAACAATGGCAATTTGCTTTTGTCTAGATATTTATTCTCTTCATGTACTTTTCTTGTGAATAAGTATAAAACATTCTACGAGTTGATGTGTTAAATAAACACCTTGGTATGATTGAATACCGTGAATAATAACGGTAACATAGACTTGCAATGATTGCAAACCGGAACTAGAAATCAGTCAATGGCAAGTCATCGCAAATCCCCACCTCTCGACTCCACCCTGCAAAACCCCTTGGGTCAGAACAAAACATATCTTTGTCTAAAATATAATATTTTGTGGGCTTCCAAGTAGTGTTGGGTATCGGACGGGAAGATCACTATCGATAATCGGAAACTCTAAACCGATAGACTATCGATTGTATA
>JAULCE010300178.1:0-10658 GCA_032359355.1 Macoma nasuta | reverse complement strand
TGCAAATGTTAGACGACTACTGCAGATTATGCAGAGTGCAGATGTTAGACGACTACTACAGATTATGCAGAGTGCAGATGTTAGACGACTACTGCAGATTATGCGGAGTGCATATGTTAGATGACTACTGCAAATTATGCTGGCTGCAATTGTTAGACAAATTCTGCAGACGATGCTGTCTGCAGATTTAAGACGACTACAACAGACTATGCAGTGTGTAGATGTTAAACAGCTACTGCAGACGAAGCTGTTATATAAGACAACTACTACAGACTATGCTAAGTGCAGATATGAGACGGCTACTGCAGACGAATCTGTTTGCAGAGTGCAGATGTTAGACGACTTATGCAGACTATGCTGAGTGCAGATGTTAGACGACTACCATACACAATGCCGGCTGCATATGTTGGACGACTACTGCAGACTATGCAGAGTATAGATGTGAGACGGCTACTGCAGACGAAGCTGTTTGCAGATGTTAGATGACTACTGAAGACGATGCTGACTTCAATTGTTAGTCGACTACTGTAGACTATGCTGAGTACTGATGTTAGACGACTACTGCAAACAAATGCGGCTGCAGATGGTAGACGACTACTGCACACAATGCCGGCTGCAGATGTTAGACGACTACTGTAGACTCTGCAGAGTGCAGATGTTAGACGACTACTGCAGACTATGCTGAGTGCAGATGTTAGACGACTACTGCACACAAAACTGGCTGCAATTGTTAGACTTAGACGACTACTGCAGATTATGCTGGCTGCATATGTTAGACGACTACTGAAGACGATGCTGAATGCAATTGTAAGTCGTTTACTGCAGACTATGCTGGCTGCAGATGTTAGACGATTACTGAAGACGATGCTGGCTGCAAATGTAAGATTACTGCTGCAAACAATGCTGGCTGCAGATGTATGACGACTACTGCAGACTATGAAGATTGCAGATTTAAGAAGCTACTGCAGACGAAGCTGTTTGAAGATGTAAGACGACTACTGCAGATTATGCTGAGTGCAGATGTTAGGCCACTACTGCAGATAATGACGGCTGCAGATGTTAGACGATTTCTGCTATCTGCATAAATTATGTAAGACGACTACTGCAGACTATGCAGAGTGCTGATGTTAGACGACTACTGCAGACTATGCTGAGTACTGATGTTAGACGACTACCGCATTTGATGTTGGGTGCAGATGTAAGACGTCTTCTGCAGACGATGCTGGCTGCAATTGTAAGACGACTACTGCAGATTATGCTGGCTGCAGGTGTTAGATGATCACTGCAGATGAGGCTGGCTGCAGATGTTAGACGACTAATACAGACTATGCTGACTGCAGATGTTAGTCGACTTCTGCACACAATGCCGGCTGCAGTTGTAAGACGACTACTGTAGACGCTGCAGAGTGCAGATTTGAGAAGGCTACTGCAGACGAAGCTGTTTGCAGATAATACTGCAGACAATGTCGGCTGCAGATGTAAGACGAATTCCGCAGACGATGCTGGCTGCAAATGTAAGACGACTACTGCAGTCTATGCTGGCTGCAGATGTTAGATGATTACTGCAGACGAGGCAGGCTGCTGATGTAAGACGACTAATACAGACTATGCTGACTGCAGATGTTAGACGACTACTGCAAAGGATGCTGGAGGCAGATGTTCGACGACTACTCCAAACGATGCTGGCTGTGGATGTTAGACGACTACTGAAGATTATGCTGGTGCAGATGTTAGACGACTACTGCAGACGATGCTGGCTGCAGATGTTAGACGAGTTCTTTGCAGACGATGCGCAGATGTTATACGACTACTGCAGCTTATGCAAAGTGCAGATGATAGACAGCTACTGCAGACGAAGCTGTTTGCAGATGTTAGTCGACTACTGCAGACTATGCTGAGTGCAGATGTGAAACGGCTACTGCAGACGAAGCTGTTTGCAGATGTTAGACGACTACTGCAGACGATGCCGGCTGTAGATGTTAGACGAATACTGCAGACTATGCTGTCTGCAGATGTTAGACGACTACTGCAGACTCTGTAGAGAGCAGATAGAGACGGCTATTGCAGACGAAGCTGTTTACAGATGTTAGACGACTACGGCAGACTATGCTGAGTGCAGATGTTAGACGACTACTCCAGACTATGCTGAGTGCAGATGTTAGACGACTACAGCACACAATGCCGGCTGCATATGTTAAACGACTACTGCAGACTATGCAGAGTGCAGATTTTGAAAGGCTACTGCAGACGAAGCTGTTTGCAGATATTAAACGACTATTGCAGACTATGCTGAGTGCAGATATAAGACGACTACTGCAGACTATGCTGAGTGCAATTGTTAGACGACTACTGCAGACTATGCTGAGTGCAATTGTTAGACGACTGCTGCAGACTATGCTGGCTGCAGATGTTAGACGACTACTGCACACAAAGCTGGCTGCAATTATTAGACGACTACCGCAGTCTATGCTGGCTGCATATGTTAGATGATTACTGCAGACGAGGCTGGCTGCTGATGTTTGACGACTAATACAGACTATGCTGACTGCAGATGTTGGACGATAACTGTACACAATGTTGGCTGCAATTGTTAGACGAATACTGCAAACTATGCTGGTTGTAGATGTTAGACGATAACTGAAGACGTTGCTGGCTGCAGATAATTGACGATTTCTGCAAACGATGATGGTTGCAAATGTAAGATGACTTCTGCAAACGGTACCGGCTGCAGATGTTAGACGACTTCTCCAAACGATGCTGACTGCGGATGTCAGACGACTACTGCAAATAATGCTGGTGCAGATGTTAGACTACTACTGCAGATGATGCTGGCTGCAGATGTTAGACGAGTTCTCTGCAGACGATGCGCAGATGTTAGATGACTGCTGCAGACTATGCAGAGTGCTGATGGTAGACGGCTGCTGCAGACGAAGCTGTTTGCAGATGTTAGACGACTACTGCAGACTATGCTGAATGCAATTGTTAGACGACTACTGCAGACTATGCAGAGTGCAGATATGAGATGACTATTGCATACGAAGATGACATTATTATGCCGGCTATAGATTATAGACGTCTTCTGCAGATTATGCCGGCTGCATTTATTAGACGACTACTGCAGACTATGCTCTCTGCAGATGTTAGACGACTACTGAAGATTATGCCGGCTGTAGATTTTGGACGTCTTCTGCAGACGTTAGACGACTACTGCAGACGATGCCGGCTGTAGATGTTAGACGACTACTGCAGACTATGCTGTCTGCAGATGTTAGACGACTACTGCAAATTATGTCGGCTACATATGTTAGACGACTACTGCAGATTATGCTGGCTGCATATGTTAGACGATTACTGCAGATTATGCCGGCTGCATATGTTAGACGACTACTGCAGACTATGCCGGCTGTAGATGTTAGACAATTACTGCAGATTATGCCGGTTGTAGATGTTAGACGACTACTGCAGACTATGCTGGCTGTAGATGTTAGACAATTACTGCAGATTATGCCGGTTGTAGATGTTAGACGACTACTGCAGACTATGATGGCTGCATATGTTAGACGACTACTGCAGACTATGCTGGCTGCATATGTTAGACGACTACTGCAGACTATGATGGCTGCATATGTTAGACGACTACTGCAGACTATGCCGGCTGTATATGTTAGACGACTACTGAAGACTATGCTGGTTGTAGATGTTAAACGATTACTGCAGATTATGCCGGTTGTAGATGTTAGACGACTACTGCAGGCGATGATGTGATGTGCGGATGTTAGACGACTACTGCAGACGATGCTGTCTGCGGATGCTAGACGACTATGAGACTATCGAGTCTGAATTGTTAACCTCATAAAATCGCCGTTTCACACCTCTTTAGCATATTACCTTTTGAAAATATTGATTTTGGGATATGTTGCATTTGTTTATAATGCCTCAAAATTTGTATTTTCGTTTCCATGAACCACCCTTTTCATCAGATGCTTTCATTGGAATGAATCTAATAATAACATATTAGCGAAAGGGCTTATGTCAATTTTATCATCTTAACATTATATTCAGGAACTATCTTGTTTTAAATTCCACTATACATGTTGATGAAAACTAGTTCAGGTCGCTAATCCTGTATCGACGACGTGTATGAAAAGTGATCAAATTATTTTGCGATAACATTGAGAGTATTGACAAATTTCATCGATGTTTTGCATTCATTACTTTATTATGTAAAATAGCGTTAACACTTGTTAACTATCTATTTGATTTGATAAACTCATTTTAGCTGTGAAACTTAATCAGAGAAACCTTAATTTTGGCAAGTTTAGCAAGAAACAAGACTTAGACAACTAAACCACCCATGAAAAACGCATGATTCGTATACAGCTTTGAAATGCCTTAATAATTTTCTCAACAAAATCCAATCCTTGACAAAACATTAGAACGGTCCCCCCAACAAGACCTTTCTAGTCATATGTCATAACATGGGTCCTTATTCAGAAATCAGAGATTTACATAACTGATACTCTAGTTATCGAGCTCTTCGATCTGTTTGTGTTTCAATCACTAGTTATCCCACCATGCTCAGCTGTTTGGGGGGAAAGTTTATAATGCATTTGTACCCATTATTTACAGTTCATAGCGTTTGTTGACATTAAAATATAAATTTAAGACAACCATAGCATTTCACAAATAAAAAATGACATTTTTCTTTTCTTTTGTTCTTCATGACTACCCAACCTCAATTAATGTGATAGAAACGTTGTTATGCTGCATAGTTTGCCATCAATGAAATGCGAGAGCAGCAATAACATTTCCAACCACCATTAGACATTGCACACAGTGTAGACCTAGACCAACTCTCTCCGATATTGTGTCTGATCACCCGATCAGTGTGTACACTGTTAGTCACTCATTAGAGTTGACAGTGTGTTTTCTTAACCACTCCAAAAAGTTTATATTAAGGTCGGACGCAACATATGACCATTGAACCTTTGTTTACACTGTGTGCAATGTCTACATGATAGCTTAAATGTATAAAACATAACTTGTCACGGTTGTAAAATAAATTTACAGTTGGTTATATGGCAATACTACTATTATAGTAAATTATTAATAGGAAAAACACACACACCATTGTCACATAAGTGTTCATTATTCTGGACAGAGAAGTTCATTTTAACTTCGCACTTTAAAGACACTAAATGAAATAAGTTCCTTTATACAGCAAAAATTGAACATTTGACATTGTAAAACAAGGCAGAACCACAAAAACCTCCATTATTACAAAACTGGCGTCTGGGTAGAATCTACTCTGTTTAAAGTGATTGGTGAAACAATTTTATTGGCCCTGTATCCGACTTAGCGATTAGTCAAAGGAAGAAATGAAAGTTCTATGTTATGTACGACAAAATAGGCTGACTTTGCAATATTTACAAAGATAGTATGTTGTGTCGTCTTCTGAACCAAGATGGTACGGTAAAACTCGTAGAGAATCTACATTAGAATATCCCCGACATAATTAGCCTTTATTATTAGATCGTCTTCTTGTCGAGACACTGATTGGTAGAATGAAATTGAGTAAATATATTTGTTGTAAAGAATCTTGTTTTGAGTTTTAGTGTTATAAATAGTGTTCCTGTTTTTCGGTAGGATTCAAAAACATACTTTTACATGAACCAATTATCTGTATGTTTATATACAATACTAAAATATAGAACTTTCTCAATTTAATAGATTCTTTTGAAGTGTGTTTTTTATAAATACAAATCGTTTCGATATAGATCGGGGAATTCAACCAGAAATTAAATGTTATCAGAACCTTATACTTTATTTGAGTGGAGTAGAAAAGTGTCGGACACCATGGTAAATTATTTGTATGCGGGGATTACAAAATACGTCCTAACTCGTTTTTTGCTACATAGTATCAGATCGGTTAGCTTACATATACGGGTGGATATGTTATGCAGTATCGGCTTCGAAGTTTATTTTTCTCTGAAATTGCTCACTTGTTGTTACAAAATGTACGATTTATGTTTTGTAAACTGTGACCTAAATAAAAGATATGTTCTGTTCTGTTCTGTTCTGAAGACCTTTAACTTAAATACGCGCTTATACATTATACCCAGGTCGCTCTGTTGTGGCTTATGAAATGGATAAAACAAACATTCTTTTGGTTTCATAAGATAAAATAAAATTTAGACCGATGTAAAGTACCGCCTATCGGACAAAAAATGTTGGTAGTTAAAATCGTATCAAATGATAAATTGTTTTATGGTTTATCGTTGTGTAGAGAGATAATATCAATGTCTGTTTTATAAACACCAATTAATTTATAAAACAAATTTAACACTATTTAACTTTTTTCAATGCTTATTAATTTTATCAAAAATCCACCATGTTTTCTTGTTATGTACTAATTAAATGCATACAGGTAAACGGTTTTTCTCTTTTGCAAGATGAAGGAAAATAGTAAACAGAAATTACAGTTATTAGGTATAAGAGTGTCAACGAATAATTTGTGTAAAATTAGATTTATTAAAAGGGCTTATCTGTAAATAATTTGATAAACAAGGCTTTTATGTGCTTAATGACAAGGTTGGGAAAATTGAAATTAATTACCGTTTCATTGGGCTAAACGACATAATTGCATAAGTGTGGCTATTTCTGCAATTGTCGAAGGCAAGAAACGGCTATATGTTGTTGTCCATATGATGAAATTCAGTTTGGACACGATATTCAACATTAAACGTTCTTCTCTCCTCGGATGTATTTCGTGCATTTTATGGATAAAGGTTTCTATCAAGGTTCGGACCGTGTGTTAAGAAGTAGACGCGTGTTCCTTGCTTTAAACAGAACTTTGGAATGTGCACAATCAGAACGTTTTACATATTGTCTTCGTATTATAAAGGATATCTTGTTACATTAAACAGCTTTTGTGACATAGAATCAAACGGACATTTCTTGGATTGTTTTGTACTGCGATTCGGTTGGAAAGTTGGATTGCATAAGTTCGAAAAGCAAACTGGCAGGATATTACTAGAGTTGCTTAAAATATATAACGTGCCACGAGCAAATCGGGCTTGTCGTATTGGTGAACATAAAGAGCCAGATCAGTTCCCGTGTGTTGAACGCGGCGTCTTATTCGGACCGCCATGGAAAGTTTGCATAGTCTACAATTGACATAAAACAAACTTTAGTCTGATCTGATGCCGCTCTTTGAACTGGTCTGTTTGTTAGAGTATACAGTGTTTTTGACGTCAACAAACCTTTTGTTGTTGTGGGTCACATATCCGAGCGTCTGGTCCATACATGTATATTCGCTTACATACAAATACTAGTTTAAATGAAGCTTTCAACAATTGGTTCGGCATTTTCCCAGCAAACATTTTTACGCGTTTTGGCAATTATACGCTTGACTTTGAAATAGGTTAAGACCAATGCGATGATAAATTTAAAAATGATACACTTGTTTTAGAACTGTTTTGTATGATTAAAACATTCTGACTGCGGCTCAACATGTTGCATTCCAGTATCCAATGTTCCAATTGACAAGTGACCTAATGAGGGTATTGGTAAATTACTTGGATGTCAACTGGTTGAATCAAGATTCATCACCGTGTAATCTTGTTAGAATTCTTAATGTTTAATACATTGTGTTTAGGTTAGCATCTGTCAGCAGGCTGTTTGTATTATGTAGCGAAGAGCGAGTCAAAGCATTCATTCGTATCAGCCCTGCTATATCAGAAAACAGTTCTAAACTGTTGTGAATGTCACAAACGCTCGTGGTTACGAGTCGTTGTCAAACTGATCGGTAAGTCAATGTCAATTAAAGGTATAAAAGGTATGACAGAGCTAAACAAATAACTTATTTTCAGAAGTTTTAGGCAAACCATATATGCTCAAACAAAATGCTCTTCTTTTCTAACCGTCATGTATTTTTATAAACAATTAAAAACATCACATCGATCGAAACTGTTTTGCAGTAAGTCCATACTATACGAAAAAAACATAACGGATGCTAAAATACGTGGTTGTGTTGTTGAATCACATTTTTTCAGCACTATTCCTGATGTTTTGAGTTGTTGATTTAATCGTTGGCCTTCTACCTCAGTGATTTGCCTAATTTTTATTCCCTATATCGTCAAAAAGCCTATGATGTTTGTGACTGCTTCTAAAGACACTTTAGATAATATTATCTTTACATCAATAATACGAAAACATACAATGAGACTCGGCACAAAAACGCGTGTCATTCTTTTGCTTAATTGATCAGCTAGTGAATTTGAACTCAAATCTAACAAGGCAATATTGCATTTGCTTCCATCTTGAATCAAGATCGGAATCCGTGAAACCAAGGATCTTGCCAATCTTTTAACAATTTAACATTCTGATTCTTTTTTGGAGATTTTAGAGAAAAAAACAGGCAATATTCTCAGCAGGTGATAGCAGTTATCAGCACGAATTTATGTTTGAATTACGAGTATGATTTAAAGGGGGTAATTTTCATTTTCAAAATAATTTCTTTTCAACATAAGTCGGCAGCATGGTGAGGTATGGCCCCGTTCAGTTGTGTATGATACAAATCCGGGCAATTTAGGAACAATGGCTGAGAGACCGGCGTTCGCCTTTTTCAAAAGGCGGCCTTGTGTTTGTAATCAAACCGAGATTATCCACGCTCGTGTGGTTCATGAGATTATTAGTTTTATGACAAGTAAGGCATTTTAGAAGTCATCGGCAATTATGAACGGATTGGATATATAAATCAATCTCAGCAAACAACCAGTGACACCGATAAGCAGGTTACTGAACAGTTTTAGGCTGCATAGACTTGGTCAAACAAACCATGTGAGATCACTTATAAATGTCTTGTATATACATGTACTTTTCCGTATTTATTCATGTTTATGGTAACATGAATGTCTAGTATTTAAAGATGCTTACCATTGAAAACAATCCTGTTCTTATGTTTTGATGCCGCATATGTTACAGCTGCATACAATACTACTGATTGATTTACAAATAAGTCCTACTATTCAAACGTTTATTTTAATGTGTTGCTAATGTTTTGCTGTCATTACTAAGATATTTAATCTTACTTCGCAATCGAAGTGTACATCGGTGCAATTATAACGGAGGTACTTAGTATGTATTTGTCTGATATAAAACTTTATATTTATTGTTGTTAGTTGTATGAATATAGCCCACCTTTTTGGTTATATATTTTGGTTTGGGTTGTTGTGGGCGGAGTTAATAATCTCGCCATCCGCTCTTAACACGATGCCAATCTTTTAAAATACATTCCTAGTTTTTCTATACAAAATATGAACCATGTGTATCAAGCGGTATAATGTGCAGATAAGAAAACCTTTTTGTTTTAAAATGGACGCCTTCCACTAGTAAATATATCTAGTTCATATTTGTCGAGAAGGTCAGATGGACTAAAAAACGTAGAATCGATTAGCTGAGGCAAAACTTTGATATTTTATGAGATAAATGAAATACTAAATGCGAAAACACGGTATCGATAAGGAATATGACGGAGTTTGTATAAAGCTAAACAAAGAGAAATGCAAACTATGAGCGGCATTTTATTTTGCTAACCCTTTACTCCATATGCTATTCTTAGACAAAGTCACATTGAAAAGTATATTGGAGAAAGGTGGTCAACTTAAGATGGCGTTGAAAACATTATGGAAAATAGAGCATTTGCTCATAATGAGCAAATACTCCATTTCCCACAAAGTTTTCAATGGTCATCTGCTACAGAGGAATCAAAAGGTATATCTATGGAGAAAAGGGATAACTCATTTAAAAAAAAACAGTAACAAGAAAACAAAGTAACAATAACTTATCTACTGGCAGCAGAAATATGTTATGTGCACCTATCATACCTATCATACGACTTGAGGTAAAGATAATTGTAACCGCTATTAGCGTAATTAAGCCAAACTAATGACACATAGGCGATCATTGAGAGGCCAATTTGGAACGGCTATTTTTAGACAGTGGTTCACTAATTATTGAAAGGCAGTGTCGAACTGCCAGATATAATTCTGTACTAAGTATTGGAATGTCACGATTCATGATTGGACCGTAGTTACAAAAGATTATTAACTTGAGATAATATCCCAACTCAAACTCAAAATAGTTCGAAACCGAAATAGGTGGTCAGTTCGACACCCGTCTTGGCTAAATCTCAATTTTATTTATTCTAGAAGTACCGAATCGACTGTATATAAGACAAAAATGGTCTAAGTATAAACAAATGAGGAGCGAAAGAGGGAATTTTAGGAGTTTGCTGATCAGGTATCCGAGACACTTGCAATTTTCAAATATCAAAACAACAGCTCTTGCCTCCTTTTTTGAAAAATAATAAAGGCCTTTTGAAATCTGAAACAAAATTAGATTGGGTTAAAATATTTAAAAAGCACTAAACATAACGATCTTTTTGGAATTAAACGAGTGGCAAAATATATTTTTACAGCACACATTGCACACTTTTTCCTTGTTCTATGTTTTGACATATCAAAAATCTATACTAAATTTCAACTACTGTATCTGACGTTTTAGAAAGATGATGGACATATATTATTAGTTAGTTGGTCCGGTACTGACCTACTACGGAAAAATAGGGGGTCTGTGAAATTTATAGGGGGCGAGGC
>JAULCE010300067.1:0-10658 GCA_032359355.1 Macoma nasuta | reverse complement strand
CACGAAACACCGCAATTTGAACTTTGACCTTTAAGTGTGACCTTGACCTTTGACTTGAGGACCCAAAAGTTAGACGCGACACACCTTCTCATGATGCTTTACAATTCTGTGAAGTTTGATTCAAATCCATTCAATAATAAAGAAGTTATGGCTGATACACGAAACGGGACGGACGAACGGACGGACGCACGGACAGATGTACTCATGAGAGGGTAGTTATGGGGTAAAAACAGTCAATTTATGTTCAACCTTATGCATGCTGCATGCGGATATATGTAATCTACGTGTATATATACTGTTTACATCAACAAGTGAGACAGGTTTTTAAGATCCAGACAGTTTTACACTTACATTCTGATGTCGAAGAAACAGAGCATATATAAAAAGCATTTTGAAAGTGAGGCCGACAGAAACAAACCGCTACACTAAAGTGCCAGCCAAACGTAGCAGATATTATTTCAATTTACTTTCAGGACACACATGATTTTAGTCTTTTTAACTACACTTCACCTGGTCGTGATACAAAATGTTGCTAAATTTATAAACGATCTATGGTGACCACTGTATATATTAAGACTAAGACTCAACTCGTAATAGAGTTTTCATCATGATTTTGGGGTGACGATTACATCCTCGCCTTTTGCAGGTGGGTAGTTTATAAGGATTTCCTATATAAACCTCTGTATTTTTTAACACAATGTTGCCAATAGAAAAAACAAACGCGAATCCATTTTAACATTCGCGAGTTTATAGTGGGTTTACAAACTTAACTCCACCGTTAGACATTAAACACGAAATTGCAAGGTACATCCGCGCGTTTTATAGCGGGTAGATTGTTAGGATTTCCAACAATAAACCTCTGTATTTTTAACATAATGTCGCCGCAATAAAAGCGAGAATGTAAATGTCGATTCTTACGTTTTCTTGCGGTGGACGTTCGCATGTAAAGTTCGCAACTCACTATAAAGCGCGCGAAGGTAAAAATGGTTTCTCACCTTTCTATTGGCAAAAGTATGTTAAAAATACAGACGTTTATGTAGGAAATCCTAAAAATCTACCAGTCGGCCATTTTCTCTACCACACTGGGCCAGGATAGCTGCAGGATGGGGGACAACAGCTTGGTCAGTTTTCAAGGCTCCTAGACACCCAGTTGAGGTTCGAGGATCCAGTAGCGTTTCAAAACTATACAAGGTTAACACTACAGCTCTTCGATGGCCCCGGCAATCGAGAGGGAACTCGCCAGTTTCAGGAAACCCTCTCACCTGGATTGAAACTGGCAGTATTTCCCAGTTTCAGTCCAGCCCCTCTCTATTGGTATCTTATGTATGCTTTCAGCTGTGGCGTGTCCAGCATCTCAGAGATGGTTCCAGATGTGTGTCAGGTAATTATGCAAGCATGCAAAGATGAGGTGTTTCGCCTACCTTTGACCCATGAATCCTGGACAGCCGCAGCTAACCAGTTTGAGCAGTGATGGACCCCCCCCCCCCCCCCGCCATTATGGCCCTGGATGGCAAACATATTACTATTAAGAAGCCATCCAGACTGACAGCCTGTAATACAGTTACAAGGGCTTCTTTTCGATACCACTCCTGGCCCTGGTAGATGCAGATTACAAGTTGGTGTGTATCGAGCTTGGTGAAAAAGGACACATTTCAGATGCTCAGATATTTGGCGACTGAGCTGTTTAACAGCCTGGAAGAGCAAGCCCTAAGACTCCCCCCACCTCTGCCCTCTGCCAGCAAGCCATGTTGACCACCAATATATGCCCTTCGCAAATCCTTGGGGTGAAGCATTAGCACTACGGAACTACTTAATGCAGACGTACGACAGAAGAGGGATTTTCCGGGAGGAGAGGATTTTCGACTACAGACTCTCAAGGGGAAGGAGAGTGGTGAAAAAAGCCTTTGGGATCCTGGACAATAGATTCAGGTGCCTCCTCAGGACGCTAGAGCAAAAGCCCAACACTGAGTCAAAGTCATTACAACACAAGAGGCGGATAAAGAGGATGAAAACCACAATGTCATCCCAGGAGCATAGAGGAATCATGTGGACTGGCTTGGTGTGGATCAAACTCCTGTACCTCTTAACTCAGCTACAGCAGAAAACAGTGGTCATCAAATGATGACCGGGCTGCATGCCACAGGAGGTAAGGAGGCCATTTGATAGTTTAATTTTTGAAAAACTCAGGAAATTGATATTGAAGAACAGCACAAATTTGTTTAATCTAGATGACAAATAAAATCACATGGTACCCCCACTTCTTCCTTATTTTTAAGAAATCCGGACGATCAACAATCAATTAATTTTACTGGACCTATACAGAGACAGTACATGTTGTTGGTTTGGTGAGTTTTTTCTGGCTAACTGATTGTAACCAGCTTTAACCCTCTACCTCATATAAACGACTATACGTACTCTGTAGTACATGTCATTTGAAAACATTGTAAAAAATGGAGCATTTGCTCATTATGATCAAATTCTCCATTTTCCACAATATTTCAAAACCATTCAAAATTGGCATTTCCTTTTCTATTAGATATTTGTTTTTCGTCCGGACGAAATCGGGATGCTTTCATTCGGGTTGAGTCATACATATTCATGCAGTATTGAAAGTTAACGACTTAATGTTTTTATATTATTTTATTTTTAATTTGCCCCCAAGAATCAAAGATAGGATGCATATTGTTTTCGTCCTGACTGTTTGTCATGTGTGTATGTTTGTCTGTATGTCAGCAACTTTGGCCTTGACCATAAGTTTTGAACCGCAAGTAATAGTTCCTCTTATGCAGAATATGAATATGCTAATTTCGGTCATGTGAGATCAAAGGTCAAAGTCAAAGATGTCACAAAATAAGGTCAAATACCGCTAGGGACATAGTGTTTTAGAAACACATCTTTTTTTCTATTTCTTTTATTTTTTTATAATCATCACAAACTGTTTTTTGAGAGGCATAGGTGATCCTAAAAAGATCTGTTAACCCTTTCCTCCACAAGCTATTTTAGATTAATCCAGAAGGAAATAATCTGATGAAAAATATGAAAATATATGCAAACGTATTGTAGAAAATGGAGCTTTTGCTCGTTACTAGCGGGGTGTCCGTCCGTGTCTGGTACAGGTCTGTGTCATCCTCAGCAAGTGGATCAGGGGTATTGAGCTGTGAGGAGAGGTTGAAATGCCGGCAGCAGGTGGATCAAGAAGAAGAAGGAGGAGGAGGACAGCGAATGGTGTGGTGGTAGTGACCCTGTCCCCTGAGGGTCGTGGCTGTGACTTATTGGTTGGGGGCTATGAGCTGAATATCGGGAGCGTGGGGAACTGTCTCTGGTCGTAGCTGCGATCCTGACTACCCTAGACACTGGGTGGAGGCCCCACATGGCGAGGTGGCCACTGGGAGGGTGAGGCTGCCACTGGGCCTGCTGAAACGGAAAGGATGCCTGCTGGTCTTTGCAAGGTGGCGGCTGTGTCAGCTGCCCGTTGAGTCCCGTGAAGTTCCTGCATGATGTTCGTCTCAGCAAGCATCAATTCTGATCTCCCCAGGCAACTTTGAAATGGTATCCTCCAAATACTTTCCAAAGTGGGAGCTGCCAGACGCAGCAGTACTTCTGTACATGAATTCTACCAGCAGATTTTCTAAAAAAAAAAAGGGAGGACACCTCTTCTTAGAAATAATATTACAGTCCAACCTGTATAGAGCGGTCACACAATGGTCTATAAAGACATGTCGTCATTTAATGCAGGACGAAAGTATTGCAGAAAGCTCTCAAAATAGCTGTCTGCATTACTTTTTTGCATTTAGTAACCATCTAGCATGAGTATTCACTGTGATAACTTATTTCATGGCCGTTCAAGACAGGTTTGACTGTATTTAGTTTAATCATTTCCTCATCAAGCTATTTTTAGACTTATCCACAAGAACATATTCGGATGAAAAATATAAAAATCTAGGCATTTTTTTAATTGTTATTAAGTCAGTGCGGGACATGGATCATTTTCTCGTTATGGGCAAATGTTCCACCTCCTTCAATGTGGAAAGGGCGCTTCAGTGGAGAAAATGGTTGAACAGTATGTTATTGACTGATGTATACTTCAAACACAAGTACATATAACACATAATTACATCGACCTATAAAAAGTGAATAGGATTCAGAAAAAATCAAAACGTTATGCTTATAGATCTACATATTTGTTTCATTTTAATATCAAAGTACCACAGTATCACAGGTGACTACTTGGGAAGGAGTATGATGATATTGATATTGATCGAAATAATAAAAACAAAATGCTGAAGATATTTTGAATAAATGCAAAAGCTTTTTTATTAATTTAAGAAACTAAACAAAACCCCAAAAGGTCAGATCTATGCACCTCGAACACAATTGAACACTAAAGTGTATTTGTGTATACAGGTGTGTGTATTTGATTGTGTATGTGTGTGAGAGGATCATGAATTAATGACACGGGCGTGTTTAACCTTTTCACCTACAAATCTAAAAATTGCCGGTTGTTACTGGTTTTGGATAAAATGTTTTAACGAAATAAATAACAGAAATATTTAAATAGAATTTGGCTTTTCCGCGAAAAAGTGAAATCGCTGATCAGACGCTGTATTCTTTTTCATTTTTGCAATGTCGATTGTTTTATATTACATCGCAAGGTATATAATTTATCTTAATGCGAGATTAAATTAAACTGCAATTGTTATTAGGGAAGATAATACTTACTCATTTCTCCAAATGTGATCCTATCCTCACTGGTCCGTCTGGAGCCGACTGTCCCGAGCTGGGAGGCTGGTTGTGAGGCTGATGGAAGTGGTGGTGTTAGAGCCCTGGTGGAGGTAGAGGCACTTCTGAGGCCTGGCTGGAGGAGAGCTGAGTTCAGTGCCACTGGCACTTGCCGCTGCTGCTGCAAAGAAGGCCACATTTGTGTCATCTACAGTCTGTACTTTCCCCACACACACTTCTCTGTGCTGTTCATGGCAGTTATGACATTTCCTCCTGACCCATTCTTCTTGGCGCGTTTCTTCAGTCGGCTCATCATTGTCCCTATGCGTGTGTACCATATTTTAAGTTGCGCCACGGTTTTAATTTTAGCAGCCTTTGCAGCCCAGATATCCTACTTGTGGGTGCCATCCATGAAATCCAGAAGGCGTTTGCTGTAGAGGACCTCTTTTCTCATGATGAACTCAAGAATTTCCCGCATTTTGCCCTTCAGTAAAGGAAGTTCAGATTTTCTCTCTATTGGCTTTCTGGGTGGATATGGTCTGCTCTGCCTCCCCTGGTGCCGGCTCTAGCTGGACTGGTTCAGGTTCAGGTTCAGGTGTTGGGACAGTGTGACTCTTACCCTTCTTACGTCTGGTACTCTTGGATGGCATCTCTCAAAAGGCTCCAACATTACTAATAAAAAGCAAGTTGACTGTGAACAAGTGATTGCTGAATAAGGCGCATTCAATCTTGTCCGGTACATGTATATATATTCGCGCGAGAACTCTTTACAGATCGTGAAGTCCGTGAAAAACCGTGGCTTCTCGTAACTACTCGCGTTCACTCGCACAACAGATCATGAAGTCCGTGAAAAAGCGTGGCTTCTCGTAACTACTCGCATTCACTCGCATAACAGATCATGAAGTCCGTGAAAAAGCGTAGCTTCTCGTAACTACTCGCATTCAATCGCACACGAGTATCAATTCGTATATGCTTGTGAGTCATTCGTGTCAGATCGTATGCAATGGTACCCGACAGAGCGTCGGGGGTCGTGTGGCAGATCGCAGCACATCGTATTGGGTCGTATTGGATCGTGACAAAGCGCAACACGTCGCATCTAATCGTGCTTCCAAATGGTGGTGGTACCAGACGTAAGAAGGGAAGGGCCAGACTGTCCCACCCCTGAACCTGAACCAGTCAGGCCAGAGCAGGCGCCAGACGAGGCAGAGGAGACCACGCCCACAGAGCGTGGTTTTTGTCTTGCCCAAGGATAAACCCGACCACCACGATTTTGGAGCGATGTGTCGCACTTTGTTACGAACCAATACGATCTGATACGATGATCGCGATTGACAATTAATCATGTTGATCGTAGAAAAAACCGTCAAAACTTTCCAACGATTAACACGATTGCCGCGACCGACCTAAAGATCTTATAAGATCTGATTGTATCACCAAAATTACTCTACGATTAAAACCAATCTCAGATCAGACCCCGTATATTCAAGACAGTGTCTGATAAAGGACTGTATGGTTAATAACAGGACGAAATACTTTAATAAGGGCTTCATAAAATTATATTTTTTTTGTCTTCATTATAGTATACTAGTTTCAAAGCTCACTAGGCACGAAGAGAATTTTAACTACACTGGTACATGAGAGTGAAAGTACACTGAGAGTCGCTTCCGGAATGAATGAAAATTGTCAATGAAACCGAAAATCGCTTTAATAAGAAGGAGCAATATACAGATTCAACACTTGTCACTGACACTTGTTATTCGCATGTTTTTTCTATGAAAGAGTTCCTTTTTACACATGTTTAATGATTATATGCCTAATCTTACCACAGGCATTATGTTTATTTTGGACACATGTTACATGTTTTTGTGTTCAACTTTTGCATATCTCCTATCTCTGAGAATGCAGACAATCTATTCAACTGAACGTAACAGACCTTCAGTGTGCTTTGTTTTCCTGTTTTTAACTTTGATCTACAAAACTGCTCTATTCCCAGGGTAATACGTTCAATCAGCGTGCGATACACTAACATGCAACGCAGAAGATTGGTTGCTTAGTGACTGCATCGACTAAAAACGAAATCAATTTGAGCCCTGATCTGAATACATGCACTTATCCCCTTCACTGCTTACCCCGAACAATAGTGTCATATGCAAACAGCTTAGATCCGGATGAGACGCCGAGTTACTCAGTGTCTCACCCGGATCAAAGCTGTTTGACACTCAGCCATTAGTTTTGCCAAAATTAAAAGTTAATCTGTGAAGTTTGAAAATGAAGCAGACGAAATATCGCACATGCGCAGAATTGCTTCCGGTAGTGAAGGGATTGATTGCGTTGTAAGCAGTATAATAAAAGCAAAATGTGATCAGTGTACAAGCTGTACGCCACTTTTGAAAATGAATTGATGTAATTAGAGTTAAAATGTGAAGCACATTTATAAGACCCTGAATATACTGTACATATGTGACGTCTGGTCTGGACTCTGGGTATTTCATGACTCGCGTCATGATGTCGTTAAAGGTCTTCTATTTGCTTGTGGTAGCAACCGTTTTGTTCGTTCATGTGTGTGCCTGGGGCTTGCCTAGCATACGGTGTTCTGCGGGCTGCAAATTTTGACCCAATTTCCGAAGACATAGAACACAAAAAAGTTCCTCAAAAATGCGACAAAAATGCATGCTTTCAGTGCTTGTATCATTCAAAAGTCTGAATATTTATAGTACTGAAAGTAGTATAGGCTTTTATGTTGTAGTGTGTACTGCAAACACAAGTTGTGCAGTGTAAATGAAGAGGGTGTGTATAATTGTAAAAGTACTAATACTCGCGAACTATTTTAACAAGCTTCCCATAAAGGGATAGAGGGAGGTAATTTATAAGTTTAAAATTATCAATATAACCTTTAGGCACACATTTCTAAATTATAATCTCAAACATATATTTGATATTCCATACTCTAACTACTTTATATTAAATTGCATATATTCAGGAACTCAAAAGTTTTTTTTTATTTTACATTTTCTTTTTAATATACTGCCAGATTGATTTACACAGGTTGTCAAGGATTTCAATAGAGGGGTAACCGTACTGTAAATTGAACAGTACCAACGTATATAAAACGGTCACATTTATTTAAAAAAGATGATTGAGGAATTCTGCTGCATTCACAAATATGTAAGCTCTTGATACAGTACAATTACTTTCAAAATGTAAGTTTACCAGATCAATATTGTATTTGTAGTTTATATATATGCATGCAAATGGATAATTAAGATGCACAGACAGAGATGCAAGATGAGACAAGTATTGCATGATGTACTAAAACCATGTACTTAAACTATCCATATCATGCCACAGGCCAACAGTGCTTTGAACACTTTTCTTTAATTTGGCACCAAAAGGGTTAAAATGTTAGGATTAGATTTTGTTTTAAAACTCAAGATAAAAGTACATTTAAAAATCTAGTTAACAATTCTTTTCATGGACAGGTACCATGTTTCACTTCTAGAAATGGAGAATGATCATACTACACATGTCCTATAAACTTGTATTTTAATTTTATTTCCAACAAAATGTTTTCTTTACTTAATTAAAGGATACATTTTATGCATGGTTCAGCTACAAAATAATAGCTTCCCTCATCGAGATTTTCTGAAGCTCAAAAAGTCAACTGAAACCTTTAGTATTACTACAATATATGTTGGATATTCCCCATTATCAGTCGATATGTAGAAGAGGTAGCAAAGATTGCAAGCAAAATCTTGATTAATTGTAGATGTGTGTTGCATGCTGTCCAATGTAGGATATCTAGAGTGTGGTTTAGCCCTTATCACGCCGATCACGACCATAGCGATGTCGTCAACCAGGTTGGACCCGGATCTGATGTCTAATAACTCGGCGTCTGATCCTTATTCAGGCTGTTTGACACTCGGGCAACAGTTTCACAAAAATTGAAAATATTGTGGGTAAATGGAGCATTTTCTTACATAGAGCAAATATTCCAATTTCCACAGTGTTTGCAATCTCAGTAAAATTCGGTGGTTTCTTTCTCCTACTCTTAATCATATTTATCTGTTATTGTGAATGAGTCAAACTTTGCAAAAGAAGTAAGGGGTTAATTTGTACTTATTAACATTATGATAAGACCTGAATTTGTTTATCTAAACAATTTTCTAAAACTCTTTTGGGTCTGACCGTTATGTTAGTGTAAAACAATAACCATAAGTACATATACATTGACTAGCGTCCCAGATGGTTTATGTATGTGCATTCAGCCTTACCAAATGAAGGGGCGATAACATAGGTTAGTAAACAATTGACAAGATAGCTAAACAAAGACGAAATCCTCCACGTTTTGTTGATAACCATAATTTGAAAACTTGTGAGCAGCTGATCAGATAAGCGTTGACGAATGTTAACTCTTTTACGCGTGATCATTCAACGTGATGATACGATTTCAAGATAGCCCGCGGGAGTAATTGTTTTCGGTTCAGGCTACCGGGTCTTTCCTTAGAAACCCTAGCCGCCTTCTGCGACCAACGGTCAATACTCGACACGGTGTTATGTCCATAAATATGTCCACACGATGATATACGGGCGTTCGATCGTATCTTGCTATGTAAGCGATACCCAAGACTTACAATTCAAAACCTGCCCCGCCCCGATCCCATAACCGTGATAATATAGAAGGCGATAACGTTTGTTAATAAATATGGATGTTTGAATACAGTCGAACATCGCTATCTCGAATTCGGTAAGGTCGAAATAATGATAGAAATAAAACATCGGTTGTTGCTTTATGGAGACACTATCGAAGTTGGGGGAGCTATTTTCATTAGTTTGAATAAAATTCGAACTTAGGGTAATTAGAGCTAATGCAAATACAGTAAAACCGCGATAGCTCTTAAGTTATGGGGACTATTTTTTACAAGCCCGAATTACCCGAAGTGCGAATTGTATTCGCACTTCGGGTGATTCGGACTTGTTAAATGTAAAAATAGCCCCAACGACCATGATATGAGTAAAGAAAGCAATAAAAATGTAATATTGGCGCAGCTAACAATATCGACTAATCAGGAATTCGACTTAACCGAGTTCGAGATAACGAGGTTCGACTGTAGTCACCCAACTTTGAGATAGGAAGGATCGCCTGTAGTTGTTTGAATTATCACTGGCAGTCCAAATATCAGTAATGTGGCAATATAATTAAGGTAGATATCTAAGGTTTAAAATTGAGATTGAGCAAGATCACAGCTCGAGAAGTCTACCAAAAGCGCGACCTGTATCTATTGAGTTGATGACGTAAGCAGTTAACCTTGTGGCTTTGAATTCTATATTAGTAACTTTTGTTTGCAAATGACCAATTTATTGAGCAAAGTCCCCACAAACGACTTGATAACATTAGACCTATAGCTTCATTTTCTTCCGTTGGGTATACACCAATCTGTATTTATTATCTCGTTTATCAAACTTTCTTACTTTGCTGGGCAAACACGGTCGCTTAAATCACCTTGATACCGGTAGGATTAGTCGGCACTGTTTGTCAAGTCGGATTAACCTTTGACCCAATTTCACGTTTTCTTATCCGAATGTAGAATAATTTCTTTCACTTTAAACTATATTGTTACTTTTATTGTTAATCAGTCGACCAATGAAGATTGGTAATGTTAGAACGCAAGATGCCAACGACTTATTATTTTAAAAATCAAAGATTTTTATAAAGAAATATTCTTATATCAATGGCTTTTTTATACATTTGTGAAGGAGTTACAATAGTTTTGCACCAAGCCATTGTTATGTCACATGTTTTGTTTGTTACTCCAAAACAGTGTTGTTCCTTTAAAGGAATACTAGCGCATACATTTTTTTTTCGAAAAACTAAATTCATTGTATACTAAATCAGATAAGTAATAAGGCCAGACTATTTAATTATGAATATTAAATAACCA
>JAULCE010299956.1:0-10659 GCA_032359355.1 Macoma nasuta | reverse complement strand
CTTTTTTTTTTAATAAATATATGTTTTACATATTTTTTACAACTGGATTTGCCATCACTGATATTGTGGAGCAGTCGGACGGGGATACCGTTTATTTACACTTTACGTATGTCGGGGTGATGATGTTATAAGAGTGAAGTTGTGCACCCACAAACCGGTTTAAACCACTCAGTTGCGTGTTTGCCACTGACCGTTCCAAGGTTGTACTCCTATCTTCACCCTAGATTTATGTGTTCGGGTTGCTGTTTATTTCGTATGTGGTGTGTCTTGCAATAACTTCTTATCTACTTTTGGAAGGCTGGTTGGTTCATGGACCATATTGAAAATTGGTCGAAAAACCAAATGTGTTATCCACTTTAAATAAAGTCGTTATTATAATTATTATTATTATTACTATTATTATTACTATTATTATTATTATTATTATTATTTTTATCACTATTATTATTATTATTATTAATATGTCTGTATTTTGTCCAAGTGTGTATACTATATGTAGCGTATGTTTGGACTCAAGTGTATGTGTGTGTGTGTGTGTGTGCGTGTGTGTAACCCCATAAATTGAAAAACGTAGTTTGCTCAATTTTCTTATGTGGAAGAGGATATCTTTTTATATAATCTTAAACAGAATCATTAAATTCAGCCTTATACTACTAGTTGTTTTTCTTGAAAATCAAATACAGTTTTTCATTATCACAAAAGCGTTGTATAGGGCTTCAATGTTTACTTAAATGCAAAATGTCTCCCTCGAATTTAAAAAAAACTCTCGGTGGATCAGTTTTATTTTTGAAAGTATTTAAGTGGCTCATTTTCTTTATAATGTAAGAAATATGGCCATTTGGCATCCTATACTTTTAAAGATTTGCATGAATCGGTAAGGGAAATAAAATCCATGATTCGATATCGGTTTTAAAATAACTTCTTCAATATAAGTGTAGTTTTGTCTTGATCTGTGCAAAGTTTGCTTTGATTTGAATTTAAATATATATCTGTACTGTTGATATGCAATCAAAACATAAACAATCTATTATATTTCGCGACGAATCGTTATAGATATGATATCTAACTTATTCCTTTTGCAGTGGACACAAAAATGGCTGACGATGTCGTTGCTCATAGCTGAATTAAATTGAGAATGGGTTCTCGAGTACCCCATGCATTACACTGTATTTCAGAGTCAATAACGTGATGTTTATATGAACATTAAGCTAATGATTGTCGTCTAAAAACACACAATGATATTGTTCAAAATTAGCACATACATAGTTTTACACCAATAAATACCATTTCTTCTAAAATACACGTACAAACTATAAAAAATACATCGATGAAATGTCATACTTAAGACAAACAATAGCAATATTCAACACATAGCCTTTGTTTTCATTCAAAATTTCCATGTAAAGATCATAACCCTTCCTATAACGATTTGATTAAAACTCGAAAATATCATGCTCTTTATATATTCGCTTCATTCAGAATTTATGCGATTCATGGAAAGAGCTACTGGCGTTCGATGCGATTCCCCTAGATTTGTGCGTAGCTATAGACCTGAGTCGGTCCAAAAACATTTAACGATTTTAAACTTTACCATTAAATATGTATCTTACTGTAAAATGAGGCGTCGCCACACAACTATTTCAGCGATGCCTTATACAAAAAACCGAGCTTTTCTCAAAGCAAACAGCGGAATTTAAAATGGATTGGCTGAATGATGATGAATAATTAATCTGAGTTGAATATCAGAGGACTGTATTGTCGTTTTGATTAGACCAATTGTATTGGTTTAATCTGTTGTGAGATGTTAATAGTTTTATTGCGTACAGTCTCCTTTTTGAAGTATATGGGACGATTTACATTGATAACATTCCGTGCCACTACATTAATTAATACGAAAATAAGATGTTACGGCAGTGCTACACTCTATAATTAATGTACCGCATTATTTTAATGGTTGATACCTTTAGATTATTTCAATGTTCTTGTTCCATATTTCCTCCTTGATTTGTCAAAAATTTTAGATACCCCACAAAGTACGGGTCTGATCTCAAGTCGGATATTTTGAACATTTTAATATATTACTCAATCCATCTCATTTATATAAATGCCTTATATTATACAGTTGAGGCGCAATAAAGCTTCGAAACAAATATGACCTTTGCAAATGCATATATCTGAAGCATTTTATCCACACTTCGTCTAAAACAATTATATCACAGCTTTGATGAAGTTTTACTGTCGTTTCCGAAGATGCGTGTAAATAGCTTTGGTTTGTGTAAATTTGGGGAAAAAATAATTCGAACTATGTTTTGGAAAAACACGGATCTCTTATCGTTTATCAGTAGCAATGCATGTCTCTTTCATTAAATATAGCACAGAACTATTGAAAGGCACGTATCAGAACTTACAGAACTAAGTTTTAATTGACGGTAGTCTAGTCGACTTGTAGCCATATAGTATTCAATTTCAGTCACATTGACAAAGCTGTCGATCACATCAAATGTAGTATCAATTATTTAAGCATGCACATGCAAAACACTTGTCTGGAATTGACAATTAATGCTAAAAAACAAAAGAAATCCCTATCGGCACTATGTTTAAAGCTGCCGTCTGCAACTTACTCGAGTGTAGATAATGTCACTATATCAAGAGCAAAGTCATATCCAAAACATATTATTATTGCGATACCTCGAACACTTACCTGAATAATGAAGTCCCCTCAGATTTTGCCGGTCCAAGATTGTGTGTGACCTGTGACGATGCTTCTTGTGAGTATTGCTAGAGGTGTTCATGGCGGTTTTAGAATTAAAGTACGATGCATATATTGCTTTGTTTATAAGCTGTACACGCGTTTCTTTTCTAGATTTGGTTTTTTTCTGCAAGAAACATAGCGTTTCAAATATACAACGCTGAGAGCTACTATATCATTTGGAACCTGTAAAACGGAAAACAATGTGAACTCTAACAAGCTGCCATTAGTTTGACACGGTGGGCAGTCTCGATATACACTGATACCATTTACCTGATTCCACTGAGTTGTGTCATTTACCACGTCACAACATTTATATAAAATTTATTCGAACTGTTTCCTACATGGCCAACCTGGTAAACAATATTGGACACGATAAGGATTGACATTATCTCATATACCTTCGCTCTTGTTAAGGTCCGGCCTTCATATGCGATATGCATTTTAGTAATCATTTAAAATAAACAGTTATATTTTACCGCAACGCCGTTAAAATTTCAGCTTAGTTATGTCATTTACTTCTGCTTTATTAATTATATGTAAAGTTATGTACACATATTGCATTACTAACCAGTTAAAATAAGATGCAATTAAATTGCTTGATTTGCAAAAATGTCCATCCAGACGATAGTTTAACTACATCGGAAGCGAAATCAGAAAAAAAGTTTTACCAGACTTGGATAGTTCGAAACTAGAACAAAATTGGTAAAGCTGATTTCAAATGAAGTATAACTTCATCTTAAATAAATACAGCACTGTGCCGTTTCTCAATCGCAAGTACAATTTAACTAGATCTTAATCAAGTGCATATCTTCGAAGTGAAGCAATCATGCTCCATCGCCGTATATGGCAGATGCCATCATACGGATATTAAGTACCATTCACTTTCAGGTTTTATATGTCGATGAAATTAATTATCGATTTAACTGTATGAAACGGTTGGTGAAAGTTTTCCATCTTATGATTTATAAATCAGGTTTTCTAAGTGTGTGCCATGCAAACTTTGTGAGCGACGAAATATATTAATCACATGGTTGTCAATGAAAAGAACGAATTAATTATTTCATACCTAATAGAAGATCAATGTTCAACACTTTTAGTTTTGAAAATTGAATACCGCTTAAGCCGGTGCTAGGGGGCATAAGTAGTGTTGCATTTTTAATTACTACCCATGAATAGACTCAATAAAAACCGAGTCTGCAATTTTCTCTATATGAATTGACTTTCGTGCTTTTGAAGGATCACCCTTTTACAGAATTACCTAAAGTTCCAAATGTAGCCCTTCGTTTATGATTTTGTCGATTAGAAACAAGCTTTACAATCTGCTTATGTCTTAAAGAACTTTCCTCATTATTGTATAAGAAAAGTCGAAAAACTACTGCTATTTGATAGGTTTAGTCTGTTTAACGATTTTCTTAAAACAACTGTGTTCTTTATCCAAGATTTCATTTACATAATTCGTAGGCAAGTACATGTAACTTCAACTATTATGTTTGTGCCTATGAAAATTTAAATGCTTAATTTGACTTTTCAGATTCTGATAAGTCACGCAAACCAACATGAAACATTGCAATACAAATCATTCATTAACATGAGGATAGATATGTGTGTTCATTGAATTGCCTGCTTACCTGAAACAATAAATTTCACGTTTAGGCTCCCATTTTTTAAAATTTAGGTCAATTCTGGGAAGTCACAATTACGATCATGCCCAGCCAGCCAAAGGTTTAAAAACTGTGTTTTCAAACCATTCCAACCATACACATAATAAAAGTAAACAAAAATAAAAGCATGCAGACTAAGTCCCATATACCCTGTAAAACTATTAAGTAAGTCTACTATATGAGCGTTGTGTTTAACTTTTAATGTTAGTAACACAGTATTTTTCATTGGAATTGAACTGAAATAGTCTTCTTTCATATGCGAGACAAATGTTCTATATGCTTCATAGCGGGCTTTAAGCTAGTGTGCACGAAATACACACGTACATGTATTAGGAAAGTATGGAAATTCAGTAAAATATTGCTCCACTTCATCGCATAATGCATACAGTTGAAAGAAATGAGATCGGTAAAACACTTTGGTAAGCAAAGATCGCGACCATCGTTTATTTAGCGGTGATATTCTTACCATATAAAATCATTCAAACACTGGTGCTATCCTAGAGACAGTTTGCAGGCTTTTTCTTAAAACATACTTGTCAAAATAAAGTTTAAACCAGTCTGTATTGTATCATTTATACTGCTCTTTGTTTTGTAACTTTCAAACAGGTCATTTTAAAATAGCCCAAAAATTCAATACAGAATAGTCAACTTTAATTATATAAAGGTTTGTTTCTTGTAAAATAAGTTGAGGTGTGTTTTAGCGAATTGCTAATATGTCTGCTTGGAGTGCGAATGCACGGTTCACGTTATACTTAGTTAATCGTTTATTTAAATACGCTTCAACAACATTAACAGTACTGTCTAACTCCAAATTTGTTGTACAGGTCGTTGTCAAAGTCAAATATTAGAAATGTGTAATGAAAACATATTTCCATCTTCCTAAAATGACAACCATAGTTCGAATTAATAAGAGAAGACGTTTAAAAGTGATACTGTTATGCAAAAAATCATGTAAGTAATGAATTGATCTAAGAAATTATACAAAACGTTATGAATTCTAATAAGCTACGTAAAATCAATTACAACATGTTAAATTGCTTTCAGTTCATTGTAAGAGAAGAAGAAATTCCAACAAGGTGGGTACTAGTCATCTTCTACACCATTTAAAAGGTGCGTATCTATGGAGTAAATGGATAATTCATCTTTTTAACATCGACCACAACAATCAGCTACCCCAACAACACAACAACAAGTACTTTCTCAGCACACTCAACTACGCACAAACACATACAATCGAGCCCAAACATACGCAACATATAGAAGACACACAAAGACACAAACATACATAAATCTAGGGTGAAGACAGGAGTACCACCTTGGAGCGGTCAGTGGCAAACACAGATTGCTAAACAAGCTTATGAAATAACACAACTCGTAAAACTTATTGTTGTGATTCATGTTAATATAATATACATTGTAATTATTTGTTAAAAGCAATCTAAAGAGCTATCTGAACTACTATTATTCATAGTTTATATATGATATACAGTTAAAAAATATTTCAATTATGAAACCAGACAGTGGTTTGTATAATTAAAATGACGTGTCTCTCCACCTCATATAACGCCATCATGTTCCTGCGCACAAAGTATAACACAGCTATAAATCAGTATGTAGCTTTGTGTTTATTGGTATCAAGAGAATGCGCTTGAGATAATTTTCTAGATATTTTGAAACTATTCCAACGACACCAAACACATCAGCACGATCCTTTCTAAGGGATAAAAACATACAGTCATATACAGAGCATTACCATATGACTTTTGACATCTATATGACATTGTCCTGAACTCAACCTGGCTATAAGCGATGTTCTCTGCCCATTGTCTCAATCGAGCGAAAATATATATCTAGTAATGTCGAAAGTCTTCAATGTGGACATATATAGCCCTTTGACTGTAACATTGACTTGTAACTAAAATTGTTGCAACATGTAGTAAAGACATGTTTTCAATATTGTCAAGATAAATTCATGAGCTTATGGATCAGTTTAAGTATGAAACAGCGTTAGAAAAAGCATTATTTGACCTTAACTTTTAACATTAGTCTTTAACTCGCAGGTCATTTACATTTATTTTCTGTATTGTTTAATTCTGATAAGATTGTGTTAATCAATTTCAACTCTTTAAGAGAAATTACAAATATGAAGCAGATGAAGCACGTACATATTGAAAGACTGACGGGTTTACCACCGGACTTGGTTCCAGGACAATAACTGGACTACACAATATGTGGACGCGCGACTATAACCGTACAAATATTTGACATTTCATTTCATAAATGAGTAAATATGCCGTAAAACCAGGTGATGTTATGTCGATCCACATGGCGGTTCTGTTCCATTATGACTTGCTAAATTTTGTACCAGCTGAAACCCGGATTGGACATTGCATAACTCGACGTCTAATCCGAATTCACTATGTTAGAAAATGAGACATCTTCCCATAATTTCAAGTGAATCGAACAGTATCTAAAAATTAGGCAGACGAGCTAAGAGATATTTGTTAGATGTTGTTTTATCCTTGCATAGAAAAAATTATAAATGTAATTGATATCTCGAAGTGCGGGACAATGAATAATTCCAAGTAAATTTATATTAAAGGAAAGAAACTGCAACCGTAAATGACATATTTGATCACCCATCAAATGCAGTTGTGTATTTCCTATGTATGTATTATATACGCTGCTCCCCATTGTATCGAAGCTATATTGCTGGCTGCTAATGGTTATCTGGATTTAGAGTTTATGCTCTTAGCCTACCAATGTATGCGATTGTATTGCGGAATGTTATATAGGTTTCAACTTCACATGCAAATAGTTTATATTTCGACTCTAAACATTGTCGAGCGCTTAAACTTTGGTAATTTTAAACATATCGCCAATTTCGAATTATATAGAGTATTGCCTTTAATAAACACGTGTTGTCGTTGTAGATCATTTCAATGCGTATATATTATTTGGACGTTCGTCTGCTTATAATAATATATAACATACTGCTCTATTATACTGACTGGATCACATCTAGCTTGTATTTGTTAACAGCGACGCACACTTTTTATGTGAACTGATCAATCTGATTTAAATATGTACTGACACTGATCTGAAGATAATTAAAACGTTATACTTCATATGACATTTTATTTGGTTTAGTTATGCAATGAGTGCGTCAGAACAAAATTAAACTTGGTAAAGTAAATTATACTGCCATAGTGTTTTATGTTTTTATTTGTTTTAATTTCAAATTGTTTTGTTCAATATTGAAACTACTGATTACCCGAATACCAGATAGTTCGATGTTTGGGAAAGTTTGCGGCCTATATACAGTCATCACGATAATATAAAATGCACGCCAATGTCACAATAAACGACATCGTTTTATTTTTTCAACTTTATCATTGCCTTTATTTTACCTTTATCTGTGAAGGTCTCTGTCTGAGTGTGACATAATTATATCTATGCAAGCGAGACATCGCGTAAATGCACGTTTTATTCTTACAAATTCTAATTTCCATTGTCTGCAGGTTGTTCACAAACCCCAACATGTTATTTGTAGATTTATCTACATAGGAATGATCTGATTAAAAGGACGCAAATTTAGGCAAAAATATGCCACTTTTATTTTTAGCATATATGATAGGGAATTAAGCATTTGCTCATAATGATAAAATGATTCATAACAGTTTAAAAAGTGGTTTGTAAAGAGGCGCTAATAGGCGCTTCTTTTTGAGTTCAGGGTTGAATAGATATTTCTCCAACAGATAAGTCTTCAATACAACATATTTCTAGGAAATTCATCGGTGATTTATGCTTTAAATAACAATTGGTGAGCTGCACTTAATTCAATATGAAGAGCAAAATGGTTATAGCTTTTTTGTCAGTTCATACTGAAATACAGGTATTTATTATACAAACCCTTCCGCCGCTATAGGCCACTTGAATCGGAACTTTAAAAAAAGAAGTCCCTGGTCAGACGCCACCTTAAGGTGCGGCGTCTGATCAAGGAATTCGCATTTATGCAGCATACTAAATTATATTCCGAATATTACAGTTTTGGTAAAAGCAAAATTATTCTTGATTCTTTTCTGTAATTCATGTCGTTAAAAATAGTTTTTCTCAAATCGGTTTCAACCAAGTACTTTAATTTTCCGGCGAAAACGCTAACCAACGCAGTCATTTATAAAAAGAAAATGTTATTATGTAGCACATATTGAAATATGGTAAGTTTTATATAAGCTTTGGTATGGTATACTCTGTTGTTCTAGGAGAAAAATAAATTACTTATGTTGTATAATATAGTGCGACAATGTGCTAATCAACAAATAAAAAAACAATATGTATCTGGAAACAGTAGGTATGCGCATGCACAGACATTCACTGACATTTGTCTAATTAAAGATTATGTATTTTTTCAATATTTAGTTTCTGTAGCCTTTGATCAATATTGATTTATCATATTGCTAGATCATATTTCTGCTTTTTGGGAATTGTAAACAAATAATTCATCTATACATACGAAAAAATAAAGTATTATTCACTGTCCAAAAATATAACGCATTTATATTTAGAGTTGAAATTGAAATATTACTGAAAATAAAACATCAGAAAGCGGCGTGTTACAAAGATAGTATCGCAAAACTGAGGCTACTCCCTTTTACAGAATTATTGACTTCTTCGACTGTCGAAAAAAGTTGACTGATTTATTTCGATATACAAATTAAGTTGGTTTATTAGTGCTAATTTACTTATTGTTTGTGCCTTTTTTTACGTCTTACGAAGGCTTGACAGATAGTGATACGGTCGAAACTGTTTGTGCCAAACAAGTTTTCCTTTAGATATTTGAAATCACCCAGGAATAGCATACTTAATGACCCAGGTCTTTGAGCAATCTTATACTCAGAACTTAGATATAGTCAGTCTTCTTCAAACACAGCGTACCTGCCACTTTGGTAAATTTGCACTCCATAGTTTGGATAATCATCAACAATGTACATTGGCAATTTTAGTTTGATAAGGTTGTACAATGCAACAGAAGTTAGTGGCTCGGAAAAAAGTAATAAAGCATATCGAGTATGCAAATCAGATCATACGCGTTGCCAATTACTTAGACATGCAATTGCCTTATGAGATTCTGACATTTTCAACCCATTAATTATGAATATATGCCAATTCTGACGCGACATGATATTTGCAAATTAAGGGATGATGTATGGGTTTTTTCACTCACTGGTTATGATTGTGTTTTTTATATTGGTTCTTATTACAATAAACAAAACAAACCACTGACATGTTCATTTGTCTAATCAACCCCGTTAACCGGCTGTTTTTAATCTTCTTTTTAGGACCTTATGAAGATATTCTGCACAACGACGAGGAAAAATGAAAAAATAGTTTTTCAGGTATAATAGTGGGAGATACACTTTTGCTGTCAAAATGTATATATAAACGTGATGTAATACTCGTTCATGCCATGGCTTCCTTGCGTTTTAATTGATACCCATACATATACGAATACGCGTTGTATTTACAAATCAAAGATCAGTCTAAATGCAAAAAATAATTGTTGTATTAAATGTAACTTAATTCTTCACCTAGCAAAATAATAATAAAGATAAATGATTACGTTAAAAAATCGTAATAATGTAATGTACAAGTCGCTAAAATAGCAATATACTAATACTACACCGACATTACAATCATACTTGTTCCAATGCCGGCGGAAAAATAGGAATACTATTGATAGAAAAGAAGGAAACATATTGATACGAGAATGGGGCGATAATCTTTAATTCGATATACATGTATTAACTAAAGAAAATTGTCCACAAGCCCCAAATAGTAAATTACCACAACGAGATTTCAAAGATGACAAGTGAGCAAAAATTAGCAGTCTACTACACTGACACTAATATCTTACTGGTAAACTAGTAGCCGAGCAAAGGAATATTAAAACATAAATGATTACGCTAAATAGTTGTGAGAATGTAATCTTCAAGCCGCTAAAATAGCAATATACTACTTCTATACCTACATTACAATCATACTGGTACAAAATTTGGCAAACATAGGAAAACTATTGATAAAAATGACGTTTAATGCCTAAATAAATATATAAAAAATAATGAAGTAGCTAAAAAAGGGATATTCTAGTTAGCACAAATTACGGCGAAGAAACAGGGATATTAAAAAAAGCGGGGGGGGGGGGTGTTTTTATTATTTAAAATTTAGGTAAAAATAAGCATAAAAAAA
>JAULCE010299955.1:0-17907 GCA_032359355.1 Macoma nasuta | reverse complement strand
AAAAACGAAAAATAACAAAGGGGAATAACTCCTTTCAAAGAGCAAGCAGAGTTATGGTTATTGTGCACTGCACTTCCCCTCATCAAGGTCTATCTACATATGAAGTTTCATAAACCTAGTTACATTAGTATTGGAGTTATGCTCCGGACAAAATCAAACAACGAAACATAACAAAGGGGAACAACTCCTTTAAAAATACATGTAGAGTTATGGTTCTTATGCACTGCACTTTCCCTCATCTATTTCTATCTACATGTGAAGTTTCATCAATCTAGCTACAGCAGTATTGGAGTTATGCTCCGGACAATTTTTTGTAGACCGATCACCGACCAACAGACCGACCGACCGACACACCGACCGACTGACCGACCGACAGGGTGACTCCTTCACACCACCTCAAATTTCATTTGTGGGGGTATGACTATTGTTGGTAATGAGGCATTTTCTCATTAAAACTATGGAGCGCTGCTGTACGATTTCCAACCATAATACAGTTCAAACAGTGCAGACCACGGTCAGACGACACGTCTCTACCTTGGCATCTGATCTGGGTCTACACTTTTTGAAACTGACCAAAGTCATTACTATATAGTTCTACACAGTTTGGACTAGTTTGCATTGTAACTAGATGCATCATTGTCAACATGGCAACTGGTATAGGTATACACTGTTTGGACTTATTATGGTTTGAAATCGCACAGCAATGCTCAAATGCTTCATTTCCTGTATTATTTCCAATAGAGGTCATTGCATGAGTGGTCTTTCAATATGAAATTGATTACGAGTTTCCAATTGATAAAAACTCGCATTTGCAACTTTTTATTATTTGTAGTTAACAAATTTAATACATTCATTATTGAATATAAATTCAATATCAAATGATCTCGAACGTTACATTTTATTTATATTATGAAGTGCAATGCAACGGTTATTAGTGAATATAATGTCTGTATAAAGTGAGGTATTTCTGATGCGATTCATAATGCTTTCACATACATTGTTATTTTACTATTCAAATACAGAGAATTATATCACTGAAATATCAAACTGGCGATGTAAATTATGATATAAACAAAACAGATTTAACAACTTGGCATACAGTACAGTAGACATTTGGAACTCTACAGTCAATATACTGTCTTTTATTGGGTACTGCTTGCACAGTGCATATTTAGGAATATTTTCACTTGCATTTCAGTAATGATGATTTTGGTCTGTGAAATTAGTTGGATATGTATTTTATGCAGGAGTAAATGGTAGAAATAGATTAAGCATGACTAAAAAGAACTACAATTGTTGTAGGACAACATCCTATGACTTGAGGCTTATCTGTCTGCATATTAAACTGTCGGACCTTTTTATATCACATATAGAATAAACTATGGATTACCATCTGAATCTATCCCTGTAAATCCGACCATGGCAGGGCGGTCATGCATGACCTGGAGAAGAGACTCTTCTGCAGGTGTGCAGCTAGGGAGAGCAGGTCCTCCTCCGGTTTTTTTGGCATCTTTTCGTTTCAAGTCCAGCTTCTCTTTTGCTGAAATTAACAATTAATCAAACATAAATATGCATATACAATGCATGTGAAAAGGTCTTAGGAGATGAATATACATTTGTGTGCCAACTCAAAAAGAGTTCAGCGTTTGATCACGGTCTACACAGTTTCCATGTATACCATATGGACACAATACTACTTCTACATTTTCCAGACAGAGCAGACCTTATTCAGAAACAACATTTAACACATAGCATTAGATCTTGAAATTATTACTATGTTTTAGTCCTTTTCATAGATTTCTAACCATTCCACAAATATTCAAATAGTAAAAATCATTATCAAACATCATACGATTTTCATTTCAATGAAAGTAATTCATATTTAGTTAAGCGGGGCTGTGTGTTTAATATAAACTACATGAGTATTTATAAATAAAGGCGAACTTCATTGGGTCGAGCACGGTTGGCTCCAAACCCTTTTTTAGCTCGACCCGATTCAAAAGTCCAGGAGAGACAAAATTGAGTTACAAATAGCAAACAGTATAGCTCCAGATCAGACGCCGAGTTACTCGGCGAATAATCTGGAGCCTTAATGCTTGCTATTTTGACTTATGTGCTGATTTAAACGCATGCTATAAAGTATTTTAAAGCCTTATCAACAAAAAATAATCATATTCACTAGGTCGTGAAACATCGTTTAGCTCAAACTTCGGTTAAGTCAAGCAAATTTCAAGAGTCCCAATGAGCTCGAGCCAACAAAGTTTGACTGTATTCCTCAATCTTTCACGATCATTAATCAAAGATGAATTTTTACAACATTGTAAGAGGTTTCAGAGCATTAGCTCATACTGATCAATTGCTCCTTTTCAGACAATATTATTCAAAACCATTCATAAATTATGTTTTGCTGGTTGTGTGTGTACCAAACACTACATGAGTCTTTATAAATATACCTCAGTCTTTCATGATCCTTAAATCAAGGTGATTTTTAACAATATAGTAAGAGGTTGAGCATTAACTCATACTGTTATATTGCTCCATTTCATACAATGTTAATATCTACTTGATGTTCATCATTTTCAACATTGATAAGACAGATGTTGTTTGTGGATGAGTATCAGTCATTAACAGATTTGATTGTCAATAGGCAATATAAGCTTACCACGCTGCTTTATGTTGGCATACTTTTTTCTTATGGCCCCAACGTCACGCCTTTCATTACAGAAACGGCTGCAAAAGAGAGTATTGAACAGTCAATTATGTTTTAGGGTTTTCCCTAGTCCAATAGTCAGTGGAAAGTTAATGTATTTATTTTTACTTGTGTCCAAATATTTTGGAGATTTGTTCAACTTGGTAAAATATGAATACAGAGATATCATTATTACTCATTGTTATGACTGTTTTTTAATTAGTAATAACCCATCAATGTTGATTCTATCTTTCTCCTCTGCAGGAATATTTATTACATAGAAGCTAAAAAGTGGACGTGTACATTGTTAGGTGTTATAAAGTAATATGTGTTAATTTCACCTGTTAATGATTTCATGTTAATAATTACTACGACATTACTTAACAAACATTCATTTGAACATTTTAAACACTTAAGCTCTATGAGGATTGAATATTTTGTACCAACATGTTCCAGTTTTATATTTGAGAGCTGCTCTGGGATTTAAAACCACAAAACGGCTCAAACAGTGTCGGCCTTTATCAGTTTCAATGTTGATAATAATGCATCTATTTTTTGGCAGTTCGTTTAATTTGATTTATACAGTAAAACAGTTTGGTCAATCGGTCAATATGCAAATCTATAGTAGCTACATATGGTAAAGTATATCACACCTCTCGCGATTGTCATTATTAATGTTAAGATTATTTTGTGTGTTATTATTTGTATCGACTATCAATTGCTTCACTGTGCTTTATTATCACATAACCTACATACAAAAACATAGTCCACTTAATCATCGTCTCCTATATCGCTTCACCAAGTTTGATTCTCTTAAAAAATAATCAAATTTTATGACCGATTGCAAAGCATAGGCACCTTCTTATTCAGCCTCTGATACAAATCCAAGGTGAATGACAATAGGTAAATTATATAGGTCTCAGAAATCCAGTTTAAACCATACGCAGCACTGTGGAGCCAGAGAAAGTCAATAAAATTAACAACAAAAAGACAATTGTCACATTCATTGCAATCAAGTGAAATATACTTTACCATAAAATAACCACATGGTATAACTACATAATTGCTTTTTTACCGAAACGTCCAAACTATTCATTTTATAAATCCATACCCAAACGGCTTTTTACTGAAAGGTCTGTGAATCGATATTTCTAAAACAGCATATGGAGTATGTAATGGGTTACAAGGTAGCAAACATTCAATTATTGATTTATATTAAATCATAATAATACTTATATATGTCTTTATTGTTGATGTTTTCGAATATTCCCTGAACTCAAGAGAATGCATGTATTTCTCATGCTTAATTATAATATAGATCTATGCCCTATGGGTGTGTTGAGTTGAGGACCATCTTCAAAATGAAAAATTCAAGCTAATTTTTATATGATATAAATCGTATTATAATGACACTAGATCTACTATGAGTTTGATTCAGTAGATTATCATACATCATACATGAACATCCCAATAGACAAACATAATTCACAGGACATAATGTCTATAACTTGCAGAATCTGTGCTATATGCCATCCACAGGTACATGACCCATATATACCATTATACTATATATAAAGATATATAGTATAATGTTATATATAGTATAATGGTATATATGGGTCATGTACCTGTAATGCCATCCATCAAGATATTGATACAAGTGTACACAAGCCAAGGTTGACCTACTTCTTACAACATAAAAATACAACGTGTACACTAGGACCGATTACCTTTTCGTTTTGAAGATGTATCGATATATCTCTGTGGAGTTTACATCAATTCTACACCGGTGCTTATATTCATGTTTTCTTTTCCACCTCCGCAAATATTTACTGCAATATTTACATCCCACACCAGATACACAGAGTAAACCTGCACCGGTTTATAAATAGGAATTTTACGGTCAAGGTCGTACAGGGGAACTAACTCTTGTTGCAAATCTTTTGACAGTTCTGGGGGCTCTTAGGGGGTATTTTCCACCGACGGATAACATTGACACTGCTTCAAATATCTTTCTCGTGGAATGGAAAAACAAAACTGTGGATAGTTTAATTTCTTCATACATATAATTCAACGTATATTCAAACCAAGGAACGCCGATTAATAGATCTAGCTACCACAGACAGTATAATAGATACACGTATATAAATAGTTACCTGTTCAGCTCGTCGGTCAACTTCTGCCAAATACTTTGGCGAAGTTTCCTCACCGACTCGGAGGCAGCTCCCTTCAGTGGGCCGAACAGCCGTTCCTCCTCGCAGAGAACAAGGTCTATCAAAGTGGACTCCTCGGCAGGAGTCCACTTTGATTTTTCTGGTTTAACCGCTGGCTTGGCAATTGACGACATTAGCGAAGCAGACGGATTGTTTACTTCCGGTAATAGGGCCGCTTAAGCTACCCACAAACCAAACTCGGAAACGGACTCGGCGGAGTACGGACTCCAAAAGTTTTATAACCTCGGTCTGAGCAAGAATCTCAGCGGAGCATAGAGTCTGAGCTTGGAGTTCAGTTCTGAGCTGAGTTTTAAAAAAGTTTTATAACCTCGGGGCCAGGAATGTATAGGTAAACGTACGTAACTAACGCAACAATACGTAAAATGACGTCAGTTCTTTCGCATACTTTTTTCTATATGTGTCCATTTATTACTTGTTTAGATGATATTTAACTTTATTGATGAAATAAATCGCTTTCCACACGGTTTTTACTCGAACATCATCAACACTACCGGTACCTAAATCAGTATGTCATATATATGGGAGTGTTCAATGATGACATCATAATCGGTAAATATCGACTTAAAACATTAAAATCCCTCCAACTAGTTTTAGTTAACCATAAATATGACTAAAGTCTAACTTGCTTTACCATTTCATGCACGCGAAATTACATAGTGACCCAGACTACTAGTACATAGCGACTCCGTGATGTTTGCCTACTGTTCACATCAACAAAAGACAATGATGCATTTTAACTGGCAGACATTATTTCTTTTGAGGCGGAATCAAGTGGAGAGCAAAGTATGTACGAAACATATAACCTATTACGTAATATGCTTTTTAGACGTATCCACAAATATGATGAAACTGATTTATATCGAAGCAAATGGTAATTGCTGTTTTTAAAAAGATTTGAAGTAAATGGAGAATTGGCTCTTGAAAACAAACACTCCTAGTGAGTGTTGTCTGCATATGATCAGATCTTACTGGTTCTCCGAAAATAATTTCAATAAAGTAAATCGGATTCGTTTCAAACTTCAAACAGATGAGAAATTCGGCATACACTAGTTTTAGTGGCATGATAAGTCGAACATCGGTTGATCCCGCTTGCTGTTGATTGAAGGACTGACTTGAAATGACTTACCGTCTGAAGGAAGCCAATCCTGTTTCACTTTAGGACTGTTTACAGCGTCACGTGGTTGCCAAATTGCACAAGAAGAGGGGACTCCAAGAAAAATGCGACAGAAATGCCACAAGCCAATATGGAACGAGAGCAACGGAGTCTCAGCGATCATCCAGTATTTTGAGAATATAGAGACTATACCGAAAATCAAACTGACAGCCAGTAGCGACGGACGGGGCGACATCTTGAGTCTCGACAACACATATGCTATGTAGTCCTTATAATGCTGCTATTATTTTCGACTGCTGAAATAAGTGTCTGTTTGAGTTTAAACCTTGTTTGTTTCGTTGTAACTGCCGGACAATAATCAATACTATAAATCGACAGTCAGTTAATCATAGCTTTAATTCTCAAGCTTCAACATCAGTGGTGAAGGTAAGAAACTGAAAAGACACAATGTGAAAACCTGTCTTACTCAATTGATCTTAACATAAAATATAGCACCGCTGGAAAATGGAACACAAACCGTGGATGTACCTTTAAAGCAAACTCTGACTAGATCAATGTAAAATCTTAGTATCCAATAACAGTAAAACGACAAAATTAACCATCTGCATATATATAGAGCTAGTAGTCATTACTAGTATTGCTCATAACATCAAAAACCCAAAGCGGGACGAAGCGTTCAAAACGAAAGTGCGAATCCATAGCGGGTCGAAACGTTCAACTTTAAACCGGCAAACTACCTTCAATACATGAGTTTCACGATGTGAAATCATATCAGCAATCACTTTATAATGTTTATAATCATATACAACTGTTGTTATATTATAACATTTCAAACTTACGTTATGATAGGCCAAAATCTACCACAACAGTAATCACATGAGGTTCCGTTGTTGACCGGAAGACGAAATATTAAGCGGATAGATAAAATAGGTACGCAAGGGAATAAAAAGCGAAAAGTATTTTATTCCGTTCCAGCACATTCGTTGTGAATCTTGTATTTTGTCTGAGTGTCAAACAGTCTTGATCAGACGCCTTGAACCAGATTCAAGTCGTTTAAAACACACTGGTCGCTAAATGCATGATAACGTTTAATTTCTTTCGAGCTAAACAATTTCATTGAGGGAGATATGCTATCAGTACGCGATTAAACTACCGGTATATGATAACGAAATCGAAATTCAAATGGTAAGGCAAGATGACAATTTTCTAGCCTTTTTGCAAAATTATAGGTAGGCGTGTCAAACAGATTTGAGTAGAAAAAGTCACAAATTAACTTGGCGCCTGAACTTGCTCCAAACTATTTGAAATGTTCATTATTAATTGGATACTAAAGAATTACATGTAGTTGAAAATTATGGTGTTCAAACCAATTTACTTTCTGCATGTATTGCACCATATCAAATTGCTCCAGATAATCCGCGTATTGAAAGGTTTATATTTAGATGCATTGATATAAATATTTGAAATGTTTTAGCGATACGTACCTTATATCAGAGGTTTTAAATATTTGTTTATGCCTTATGTACATCACTTACGCATTAAGCATATTAAGGTACGGGGAACCCTGATCCTCTGTTAGCCAGCATGGCGAATTGTTGTTTTAATGAACACCAACATTATTTTGCCAAGACATAGCGTGAGATGTTTCATTTACGCATGTTTATCCAGAGGTCTGAATGGTATGCATGTATTATTAAATACCAGTTGAACTTTCAATTAACAGTTGCTGTTTATCTAAATGACCTTTATTTCTAATTGATAGCGAGTGTGTACATAAATCACACATGTGCAATTTTAAGTGTTATCATATAGGACTAATATAATGATAAAATAAATGCTAAGATTATTTTCTTTCTACATAATGTGTCCACGAAATAAACAAAATATTATCAATGTTTATTATGAATCATTATCACCTTAATTACTAAACTTAGTAAAGTGGGTGCTCCATGGGTGCTTAGATAAGCCATCACTTACTATTGAACAAGCAACAATGCTTCAACATAAACGCTCTTAAATGATGCCTTTCTCAAAAACTGCCAAAAAGCAGTACTTCAGTAATAAGATGAATCCCTTGGATAGCAGAGTAGCCTCTACAATACTAAATTGAAGAATATTTAAAAATAATAAAAACAAAATATTCACAAATGAAAAAGTATT
The DNA here is from genome assembly GCA_032359355.1 of Macoma nasuta. Taxonomy (NCBI): domain Eukaryota; kingdom Metazoa; phylum Mollusca; class Bivalvia; order Cardiida; family Tellinidae; genus Macoma; species Macoma nasuta. Next base: position 9,710 of record JAULCE010299955.1, on the reverse strand, counting down.
TGTGTCCATTAATGCAATTTACATCTTGAAGGACATTTGTCCATACCATAATAGGGAAGCCACGACGAAAACTGAAACTGAACAACTATCACTATGCCCTGGTGCAACTGTTAAAGAAAATAAAAGCCAAAAACAAGCAAACAGACATTCACTCTTTTCATACAACAGCTTAGTAATATAACAACAAATATTTGCACATCTCCTGCGGTGAGAGGGTGTTTTTTTATGAATAATTTTAAGTTCAAAATTCATTCTAAATATCATCAAACTATATCGGATGTGAAATTGTCCAAGCTTGGACGTGAATAATGGTTTAAGAAAATGAGGATATTGCATTAGTTGTCAATTGAATTCAAGTTTTATTAAACGAGTTCGATAAAAGGTTTCTGAACGAGCCTCTGTCGAGTTTGAAAACATTTTCCAGAACGATTTTATACAATTTGATATCAAATGACAACGAGTGTTAGATTTTTTTATCACATTACAAAAACAACAAAGAACACATAAATATATGCATCCTTACACAACCATCTGAAATTTAACTTCTGACCAAATAACACTCAGCTTATAAACAGACATTTGACATGAAAAAGTAGCTCGGCTAAAGTCAATTGAAAGGCATATCTCATCCATTAGTCTCTTACCTTTTGTTATATTTTGCAAACAGCATGCTCTTAGCCTATCCAGCGGCATGGCTGAGCTCTAATTGTAAACAGTTTTGCCTGGTACGGTGTGTTAAGTGAGTCATACTATTATTTACATATGGAAATATAAATCCCGTTCACTTTCTTTATAAAACGAATTGTCATTATTTTCTTCATAGTGACCTATATAGCATTTTATATTGCTATGAAGACGGACTTCCTTTACCTAGCGATACTGTTTTCTACTGTCCTGCATATAAATTATTACTCAAAACACACTTGTAACTTCGTAAGAGACACAAACATGTACGTCGCGTCGCTGGAAAAGCTAGCTCCCCATGCAAGGCTGGTTCATCGTACGTATATTACTTTCACGTCTCGCCGTCACATTAGCACGCATTCTCTGTCAAATATCCATGTTACGATTTATTTTTCTTTATTTCAAAATAATGCAAGGTTTTATTGCAAATTTAATAAGAGCAAGCAGCGTGATTATGTTATAAACTTCAGAAACTGTAACACTATCCTTTCTAGAATATCTGCATAATGTAGATATACACTTTGCTTATTCCCATTTGCGACCCATGTATGGAAGTAACCCTGGGTTTTATAACCAATGTCTGCATTTAGTTATAACGCATTCAGGCATAAGCTCACGCCTGTGCCACGTACCATCTCTACGACGGGTCATTTGTTTTTCTCAATGTACCGAGGGTCATTCAAGGCACCGCAGTATTGTAGCATTGCCCAGAAAGGCCTATATAGTGGCCTTTGTGAACATGAGAGTTTGTGCGGCTTTGCTCGTGGTTTGTGTCAGGCCACCACATTTGTTTCATACCTTCACTGACAATACATGGGGCACAGAAGGAAAACGAACGTTGATTGTTCCCAGCTTGATGGCCTTGCATGGGATAGAGTTCTTCACCGTACTGCTTTTTAAAACTCGCTCTGAAAACTAGTACGGTTCACTACGAGTACGGGTCCACTAGGAAATACAACAGGTTACTACGGACCACTACGAACACGGCTTGATAGAATACATAGCGCTCCGGGATCCGGCTCTATGACAGTGTGGTCGCCGGCATAAAGAATCTGTCTTTAACCCATTCAGCCTTGGCTTTCAAATGGACTCTTTCATTTGTGAAACATGACCAATTTTACTCTAAGCCTTTTGGGATGTTTCCCTCAATATCTCGCAATAGAAAACAAACAGTGCAGACCCTGATTAGAGGGCCATTTCAGGAGCACTGAAACGCGTATCCTTTGCGAACCACATACATGTACTACAGACAATGCAGGGTTACCACATTGTATCATTCAGAGTAACTTTCTATATGTACTCTGAATCTATTACCATTCTGACACATTCTTAATCAGCATGATTTTTTCCTGTCTTTTGGATGGGCTTTTGCAATTGATATGGCAACAGGGGTAAAAAGGTATGATAATTATGAGGGAGCAATTTCAATAGAGCCACATTGTGTCTTTAAAGACTCATTAAACAGCTTGAATTCAAATCAGACAAGGCACTCGGTGTCTGATCTGGATCAAAATAGTTTGATCATGTCGGAAGTCCTTTGATCGCGAACAATGGTGTTCATAAAGTTCATACAATTAGATGCGCCGTTGTGCATGCTTCCTTGATACGGCTTCAAAGTACACGCGCGACAACTTCAACATTAAGTTATTTGTGAACAAATGACTACGTTTATGATAAACAAGCGGGTGATTACATTAGACTGATGAATCGGTTATCTTATTTCCTAATTTGCTTACGCTTAACCGGAAATAGATTATTTATCCCCTGATCAACAAAATATGTATGAAAATAGAAAACTGAAATACAATTAGAAGGAGCAGTCTCTCAGCTTGCATTTATTTGTATCCATTGATTTGACATTTCATTTCACAGAATAAAACATATTTTAATGACCTGATTATACATCAATAAACAGATACAAAGCCAATCCAAAGTAAACACTTATTAATTCTAATCTCAATAATTTGAATCACACCTATATAGCAAATATGTAAATATCTTCTAACATATAAACGCACTGCAATGTGTTGATTTCGAATGGCATGTGATATCTTACACCAACTTATATACCTGATAGATGCACGACAATCTCGTGCGCAATTTAAATAACGATTAACTTGAGATGGGAATAAATGTATTTATTTCCTAATTCGCATACTTATTATCTATACCCTGATCAACAAAATCTGTCGGAAAATAGAAAACTGAAATACAAGTTGTAGGAGCAGTCACTCACATTACATTTTCGAAACAAACAAAGATACGGGCACTTTTAAAAAACTAATAACATAAAATGAAAAAAAACAAGTGTTTCTAATTGGATACCGAAAACTTCTGCTGACTAACAAGTGGTTATCTAAATCATCCTTAACACAAGAATATTTCGCTCTCTCATTTCGCCATCTACCATGCCTTAAAAAGTCTGTCTAATACACCAGCATTGACTGCAGGTGATGCACCACCAGAGCTCTACGAGCTCTACGAGTTAGACGTGCCGCGAAGAAGTCGTTCGCAAGAGACGATCAAGAGAGACGAAGAAGACATAGAGAGACGAAGAAGAAACGGAGATACGAAGAAGACACAGAAAGAAAAGAAGCCGTTCAAGTGCAGTAGCGGATAAACAGAAGAGAAGCTGTTCCCATACAGTAGCGGATCTACAGAAAAGAAGTCGTTCCCATACAATAGTGAATTTACAGAAAACAAGCCGTTCCCGTGCAGAAACAAGTCTATGGGCTCAAAGGTCAATATCACAGACTGACTTTTAGTGTTTGTTGTGTATCCAGGTAGGATTATTAAAACTAGACCGTTATCGCACTAATTTTACACATTTTTATTGCATTAGTTGACATAACGTTACCAACCCCAATAGCTCAGTGGTTAGAGCGTCCAATTAGAGGTCGGGAGGTCCGGGGTTCGATCCCCGGGCCGGGTCAAACCAAAGACTTCGAAATTGGTAGTAATTTCTTCCCTCCTTGACGACCAGGATTTCGGGTTAGCATTACTCTGGTTCGTCGGTGTCAGAAAAATGTAACCGGCCGGGTTTCAGTCCCAGGTGTACCACATAAGTCACCAGGAGAGTCGAGGTCAGAGGTGCTGAGCCGTTGTGGCACTCTCCTAACCAAAATCGCAACACCACGCAACACCGCCGTACGGCGAACGCAAACAACAACAATGGCATAACGTTACCAAGCTGTGTTAAGGTTCATAAAAGTTGAAAATAGATCATACAAACTATGTCAAATACTCCTTACAAGATCCATATCTAAAATCTAGCTTACTCTGTGTGAGCAAATGAATGATAAAGCTAAATGGTCGTAAGAATGTAATGTACAAGTTGCTAAAACAGCAAATTGCTACTCCTTCACCGACATTACAATCATACTAGTACTTATCGGCAAACAAAACTATAAATCAAAATGAAGTTTATGCCTGAATATATAAAAAAAACATAAAGTCTATATCATTGTTCAATATTAAAAGTCAATAACTTAAGTAACAGTTGACATAATGTAACCAAATTTTGTTTGAAGCTAGTATTCAAGGCGATCTTAAAGGGAATTGTTATGTGTGGCTCTTGGTGTCAAGGCCAATGTCAATGTTACTAACAAATAATAACAAAACGGTCATACAGTCTACATCTTTAGTTATAGCTGACAATATGTTATTGTTCAATGTATTCATATTGTAAATTTCTCGCTTGTGTACTAAGCTGATGAGCGCCAGGCACTCGCATGCGATGTCCTTGTTGTAACAGTTAGTTTGCTTTAGAACGTATAATTAACTTAAAATACAGGGGCGCCGATCCAAATATCAGATATATATGAAGGCATCCCGTATCACTTATATAACAGAAACTTTCTGTAAAAGATACATTTCACTTAAAATCAGGGTCGCTTACTCAGAAGAGCAGGTGTGTATAATGGCAGCCCTAAATCTAATCCGAGCCTTCTCTGTCCCTAAACCAGCCCTTTTTACGATTTTTGATATTTCATGTTGCTGGTTAGGCAACCTAACCACCAACACGAAATATCAAAAATCGTAAAAAAGGGCTGGTTTAGGGACAGAGTAGGCTCGGATTACCCTAAATCATTCATGAGTTACTGCTGTATAAAATAGTCAATGAAAATATTAGGAGCTATCTGAAATTCAGCGGAATATATTTGTAAATTACCACTGAATGTATAATGGAATAACAATAGTTTTAAATTTCTCAAAACATGTAAAAACGTCGTAAATGAGACCTCTTAATTTTTCCAAAGTGCAAAGTTACCAATTACAATTTAACATCAATGGCTCCAAACTTGGTTAAGTACAAACATGTTTTACTGCAAAATAAAATCTGATACAATAAACATAGGTTTTTCAATTCAAAAATGGGGGGAATATTTGTATCTGTGCTAATTTGATTTGAAGTGATAAAATAAGTCCGCCCCAATTTCGACATACTGAGTTTCGACTGCATTTCATATTCTGGAACCAAACCTTTTTCCGATGTGCTTTATACACTTAATTCTATTATCCCATGCAAAGGGGGGGGGGAGTTTTGGCATCTTAAAGCTATGACGCCATACAATCACAAGAAGGTGGTCCAAATGCACATTGTTAATATGCAATTTGTTCGACATGTAGTTTTGATAATTGTTTCATTTACGTTTTTGTCGCAACAAGATCTGTAATTGCCAATGTACTTTGTTACCCTTTAATGAAATTTCATTATACAAGGACAATAATATTGTCGGTTTCTTCTTAAACCACGTATGTCATGTCTTCTTCAAAAATGGGACATGCATGGTTTCAAAAGAACACCGTATGTTTCTTAGCCAAAATGACAGACGAACACCGATAATATTTTCCAAAACCACATTTTGCTGATTTCCCAAATTAGTACCTACGTTTTTAGAAGAACCAACAATACATATAAATTTCTCATATTATGGTAAACTTGCCATCCTTTTAATCATTTCCTCCACAGAAAGTCGTTTAGCGCCTATGTAACTATTGTCTATTGAAAACGCTGTAATACCTGGACCATTTGCTCGTAACGAGCAAATGCTCCATTTCCTACAATGGTTTCAAAACAATTCAAAAAATACATTTTTATTTTGCCTAGACATTTATATCTGTCATCAGCTTCTTACCATAAGATTTAGTCTAAAACTAGCTTATGGATGAAAGGGTTAAAGACGGAATAAGCATCATAACAAAAATGATGACGTGTTACACACAATCCGCAATCTCCCGGGTCCTATAAACATGCCACAAAAGAAATCGTAGTAGATTCATATCATTAGGATCTCAGAGGTGTCACCTTTTTCGAATATTCACTATAGTATATCGCAACTAGTCCTTTGATAAGTCTAGCCCTTCGATAAGTGTTTCGAAAAGAGTTTTATAAGTCTGAAACCTCCTTCTGAGAAATAGATCCCATAACTAAGATAAGCTTAACACTTAACCACATAGGAACGCTTTGAAAGACACGTAGGAAATAACATTAAATCAATGTATATTGAAAAGGTATTTGCTTATTACCATAACATTGTCAATACTGTCCAAAAGGATCGTTTTTTTCCCTACATATGCTTACTTTTTCATCAGATGTTTTCTGTGTAAGAGTTTAAAGTAGCCTAGGACATAATGAATTTAGTAGAGAGCATAAGAAAACCCTCCATTGCTTACCCCGAACCATGGTGTCACATGCATACAGCATAGATCCGTATGAGACGCCGAAAAATCGGCGTCTCATCCAGATCAAAGCTGTTTGACACTCGGCCAAAGTTTTTGCCCAAACTGTTATATTGTGAAATTTTAAAATGAAGCAGCCAAAATATTGCGCTTGCGCAGAATTGCTTCTGGCAGTGAAGGACTTAAATAATAATTAGGTAACCGTCTGCTGGTTGAGCCTGTGCAGAGGGTAATGCACAGATCGATATTAAGTTGATCAGCCCCGCCACAATAGCGAGTCCAAACCCCGCGTGCAGATGTCCGCCAGTCTCTCCAACAGGAACAATGTGTTCGTACTTCGCAGAGAAGATAACGACAGCTATCAGATAGAAAATACCTGGAAATAAATGATGGAATATAAATATCGACTTTGCTCTTATTGACTGCTAACGGTTTACGGTGACTATCGAATACGGCTTGGGCTATGGAACATTTGCTCGTCACAAAGCTATGAAAATAAATCAAAATTGGTGTTTTGTTTTCTCCTAGAAAAGCCTCTTATTAATCATATACTTTCATTGTGACTTAAAAGTAACAAATGGAATATAGGGTTATACTATTAATGATTAATTGGCTTTCTTTCTGTCTTCAGTAAAAGTTTACAGTTACAGCTAGCCGAACCAATGGCGCACTTTGAGACTGAACATAAAATAAAATCCTTTTTAGGATACAAACACAATGAATCGGGAGTCTAAAATGTTAAACCATAGGTCAAAGACATCTAAAAAACAACGGCCATATAACTACCAACAGCCCTTGTAAGAGGGCGTCTCAAATGTTATAGCAAAGTTCATATAACTGCTAACAGCCCTCGTAAGAGGGTGTCTGTAATAATATAACAAAGGTCATATAACTACTAACAGCCCTCATAAGACGGTGTCTCAAATGTTATAACAAAGGTCATATAACATTTACCAACCCTCGAAAGTTGTTGTCTTAAATGATATAACAAAGTTCTTATAACTACTAACAACCCTCGTAAGTGGGTGTCTTAAATGTTATAACAAAGGTCATATAACATTTACCAACCCTCGTAAGTTGTTGTCTCAAATGTTATAGCAAGGGTCATATAACTATTAACAGCCTTCGTAAGTTGGTGTCTTAAATGACATACAAAGGTCATACAACTATTAACAACCCTCGTAAATTGTTGTCTCAAATGTTATAACAACGGCCATAAAACTATTAACAACCCTCGAAAGTTGGTGTGTCAAATGTTAAAACAAAGGTCATATAACTATTAACAACCCTCGTAAGTTGTTGTCTCAAATGTTATAACAACGGTCATAAAACTATTAACAACCCTCCCCTCGAAAGTTGTTGTCTCAAATGTTAAAACAAAGGTCATATAACTATCAACAACCCTCGTAAGTTATTGTCTCAAATGTTATAACAAAGGTCGTATAACTACTAACAACCCTCGTAAGTTGTTGTCTCAAATGTTATAACAAAGGTCAAATGACTATTAACAACCCTCGTAAGTTGTTGTCTCAAATGTTAAAACAAAGGTCATATAACTATTAACAACCCTCGTAAGTTGTTGTCTCAAATGTTATAACAAAGGTCGTAGCACTACTAACAACCCTCGTAAGTTGTTGTCTCAAATGTTATAACAAAGGTCATATAACTATTAACAACCCTCGTAAATTGTTGTTTCAAATGTTAAAACAAAGGTCATATAACTACTAACAACCCTCGTAAGTGGTTGTCTCAAATGTTATGCCAAAGGTCATATAACTATTACCAACCCTCGTAAGTTGTTGTCTCAAATGTTATAACAAAGGTCATATAACTATTAACAACCCTCGTAAGTGGTTGTCTCAAATGTTATAACAAAGGTCATATAACTACTTACAACCCTCGTAAGTGGTTGTCTCAAATGTTATAACAAAGGTCATATAACTACTAACAACCCTCGTAAGTTGTTGTCTCAAATGTTATAACAAAGGTCATATGACTACTAACAACCCTCGTAAGTTATTGTCTCAAATGTTAAAACAAAGGTCATATAACTACTAACAACCCTCGTAAGTTGTTGTCTCAAATGTTATAACAAAGGTCAAATAACCTGTAGACAACCATAATATAAAGATGCCCCAAATGTTATAGGAAAGGTCAACAACTTTTAAACAACCACCTTACGAGGGTGTCTCAAATGTAATAACAAAGGTCAACGAATTTCTCGATAACACTCGTACATACCGCCAACGCACGCGGTCTGTTGTGCGATCCTAGTCGGCATCTTTTCCATGGCGGCAACACAGGCAATGGCATTCAAGACAGCGCCAATGATCATCATAGCTTGGCAGACATGAAGCCAGGTAATGTCGTATAAGAAATCTATCAAGCGTAAACAAATCAAACCTGTTTAAGCGATCATTTAAGCAAGATTAAGACCGCTCAAAACTTGTGAAAGCTTAATGCAGAACAAAAAAGGCAAAAAAGCTATTTAAGAAGCTTTCTGCATTACATATCCTCATATTCTGCAATATGCGACTACTTACCTATAGGACCACCATACGTCACCGTTTAATTGATTGCTTAATATAGGTTGACAGTTCTGTAATGTTTTCTTATATTATAATTATACAGAACGTGAAAGATAGAACGAGATATTACACAGCATTAAATAGGTCAATACTACTAGTATTTAAAAATTCACGAAGCTGTCAAGTATAAAAATGAACCATATCTTCCATGTACATGTAATGTAGCAGGTGTGACGTCAAGTAAAATTGTAAGGTGTTTGATACGCTTGCATATTTCTTTAACATATGGACGCCGCTTCACGATTTCAACCACCATTGCAAACACCGCAAACTCAGATGGAATGAGCTGCAATGCCTCCAACGGCTGATTAGGGTCTACACTGTTTGCTACTTACTAGCGCCTAAACGTGTGTTGCTCTATCACTCAAAACTATGTATGCGATTATATCACGCTTGATACGGCTACTGATAAAGGTATACCATGTTTGCAACGTCTTAACATCTTCACTGCTTACTCCCTGCTTACATAGTGTCATATGCAAACAACTTGGATCCGGATGAGACGCCGAGTTATTCGGCGTCTCATCCGGAACCAAGATGTTGACACTCTGCCATTTTGTGTTGCCATAAATTAAATGAACCTGGTAAGTTAAAAAATAAGCATTGTTATAAGAAATGTTGCGCATGCGCATAATTGCTTCCGGTAGTGAAGGGGTTTGAATTTGAAGTGGCATAAGTGCGCTTTAACCCTTCGCCTGCTACGAAAATTGTCGTCTGCTGAAAATGTCGTCTGCTTCATTTTTAAATATCGTCCGA
>JAULCE010299954.1:0-26876 GCA_032359355.1 Macoma nasuta | reverse complement strand
TACTTAGATTTTCACCATGCCAGATCGACTCGCTGTACAAAAATAACAATTTCAGATAGATTGTTTTTGCACTACCTACTTTACAGTTATATTTCAGGCAATTTATTTGTAATATATATGCTATGTTATAACTTAAAGGTCGTTGAATTCTTTATTCACTTGTTTTGAGAGATACTTAAGGCGTTTAAATGTGACATTCTGTTGATATAAGGTATTTATCATTTATTTAGACTTCACGTAATGTATTTTAAATGCTGCTATTGTGTTGAACATTATTAAACACAAATATCCATAGAAACACCTCTCAATTATTTACTTTGATTTCAGTTGAAAGAGCAAATTGAAACACTGCAAAAGACACTTCGTGATTCAGACATTCCACAGGTCAAAGACAAACTATCCGATCTGCAACAACGTATACAATCTCTTTCGGAGCAGAATAAAGAAGACATACGAAAGCTGGATGACAGGATAGGTGGCATTGAGTGTAAAATGGACCAAATGACGTCAGATTTATCTGATGTCCAATATCAGCTTAAATCCCACGAGGAAAAAATTGGCTCGCTACATAAGGTATAATTCTGTAAACTTTGGTATATACTTCACTGATAAATATGATCTTAAAATGACCGGTTATCGTTTCTGTATTTTATTTTCATCCACATTGTGTCCAGAAGTCAGGCTTTAGATAAATTCAACTTGAAAACTAAAACAGGCTTACATTTTGCAGCCCAAAAACAATGTTTTCTAATCCAAATTACTGAACAATTTACCTGCAAATATGCCAGTAAAACATTACCAATGACAAGTTATTTTACTAGATAGGCATATCCAAATCCAAGGTTGGTCCGGAGCGAAAATTGTGTAGGAAGAAGTTTTCATAGTTTGTGAAAGACAAAGGACCAACCGAGGTTCTGAGTAATCCTTGATGAGATGACTGTTGCAACAATGAAATTACCAATGTGTTTTCTTAACCTTTTTTATATAACACAATCTTAAGACCGTGTTTTCGACCTAAGTGGCTAAGGTAGTTAATGATGATTTTAAATTTTAAAATAAGCAAGACTTGCACTATTCTAAACACTTCTAAGAGTGTCAGTCGTGTTGAATAAACCGTGTTTTGCTTTGCAGGACAAGAACGAAGACGTCGTCGGCCGTAAGCATAACTAATTGCATATATCAATATTTGTAGTTGTATTCCAATTTATACTATTTATATATATATATATATATCTATCTCTGTACAATGTCGATACGCTATGTGGGGAAGCCCTCCAGCTTGCTTGCGATAGGTCAGTGGTTCTACCCAGTTGTCCATCTGTGCGACTCAGACGGGTTTCGGAGTTCTTCTTTCACTAGTTATTAGCCGTGCGTCGCGAAATGACTGTGACACAAAACCCAACGAAACAAACAAAAAACAATGTCGCTACGTATATGTTGTGGCAACTAGATTATGATTTTTCTGTCTTTTATCGGTCTCCTCCTGTTACTGTCTGTCTCCCTCTGTTTCTCCCTTATGCATACTAGCAAAGTTCACCATGTTTATCGGCTTAGTATGACAATGTATATTTATTGCAGTATAGCTGCACTTGTAAGCTAAGTAACAGGTAGAAAGGTTACGTTGGTGTCATTGCCCGAAGATTCTGCCGAAAACCTTGGAAACATTGGACACTCAGTATAATTATTCCATGCATACCTGAAAATTCAACGGAATTTACCTTGGACATTTATAAACCATCACGGACATTACTGAGAACATTTAGAAAAATACATAAGAAAGATCGGACAAAACCTTCGAAACGAGAACTTTATTTGTAGGTGGCATGGATATCAACTCGGATAAAACTGTCATTTGTAGGCTCGGACAAAGCTTCGAAGTTTGGAAACTAAAAATTCCCATGTCATTGTTTGTTGATGATTTCATTCACACTTTATGATTCAAATTTAGATAGATTTGACATCTTGATGTTTGATATATTGGAATCAATTTTGTCTACTCGAATATTCCAGGTGAGTTATACGCCGAGGTCTATAATTAACGCCCTTGGTTTCTTCTATCTATTATGCACATAAACTTTACTTTAAGTAGGACTGAAAAAATAGTTTCATGTGTTTTCACATATATAAAACTGTTTGCTGGCTGGCTATCAGATATTTTCTGTGATATAATTTAAATTCACATATCCCTCAAAAATCTTAAAAAATGCGTAATTCCCTTTTATATATACATAAAGTATTCAAAATATTACTGTCGAATCCGTGACTTTTTCCAACTTAACCTGATGAAATGGTAAGTATCGATAGTTGAAACTATCGATTTATTTCAGGAACTAGAAACTCCAAATCAAACTTAGTTAACATATATTCGGGACTTCAGATCGGAAGCCCTCGTTTTTACATCGGAATATCACTTGATATAAATATCAATATGCCTATGTGCCTATGTGCCAATGTTACTACATGAATAAAGAAATTTTCCAGAAAGAATTTGTAAATGTGATGTTGTAGTGGTTAGTGTCGATGAAAGCAATGCTTTTGATTTTCCTCCGCGTTGGTTCGAATCTCATTGTGAACATATATGTTTTACCTGCGATAGAAGAAAAAAGCTTTGAATGTTTATATATCTCTGCACGTTTGTTCATTTTTATATTTTTTATTCAGAACATAATACTTATTTCGTTAAAAAAGGATGCAAAAATAAAATATGTCAATTCCCTTACTGAAAGTGTCAGTTTAGAAGTCGTTGTCTGTCGCAGAATCCGACGTCACATGTTCCTGGAAATCTGTAGTTCAGCTTCTTTTCACGTCATTAGAATGAAACTACATTGCAAAAAATGTCCCTCGCAATAGTAATACCTTGTCCGCATGTCCAGCGAGTGACACATGCGAATAAAGTCTTTCAAATTTCATTAATCTAATTTATCTAACGAAAAATGCGTACAAACAAACACGACGATTTCGTGCATTTGTACATAGACAAAATATATATAAAAAAATAATAGAAAAAACAACTTAAGTCTTGAGCGGAATTCGAACCTCCACCGCTGCGAAGCTCTTAAAAATGTACAACTCTCTACTACCATGGATAATTTCTTCTATTTTAAGTATCATTCGAATGTATTGTATAAGATGAAAGGAATATATATTTGGTTATACATCGAGGTTTTCCGAAATGCCTGTTTACCTGTTTGTGCCCGCTTATGTAAATTTGCCAGAGTCCGGAACAGCTTCCGATAGCGACCGGAAAATATTCGGGGCACCTCGCCGCGGATGATAATCAAAACTTCGTTGACCTCAATCAATCTAATTACTGGTAAATGTAGCTCTTTTTACCATTTTTATTCCATGTTTTGAAATACAATAATGCACACAAAAATCGTGCTTTGAGCGACAATATGCCTTTAAACACAGTTATTTACAGTTTGGCCAGTGGTCATGAGGTTCATTTTCTTCTATGTATATATGCATGTTTTAAAGACTATAAACAGGATTTCGAAAGAAATTCTGGTTATTTGATTGGCCAACGTTGGTGAGCCGGCGGTTTGACGGGTGGACAAATCTGGCAGGGATTGGCGTCAACAACTCTCTTCCGGACCATACATTTGTGTAAAGAAGGACTTTAAAATAACTTGACAAAATTGTTTATCTTACTATGAAGGAGTGTCGCGCACAATGAGCCTGACGGTAAGTGTAAGGTTAAGGTTACACAGAGGTCAAATATAAAATTTCATCAATTTCTCTTCGGGGCCATAACTGTGTTATGTATGGAAGAAATAAAAAATAAAATAACACAATTGCTTGTCTCTATAAGAAAGTGTGTTGCGCATAAGACCTAAGGACAGGTCACACAGAGGTCAAATATCTGTCAGGCAAAAACTTTGTTATGTACGGAATTAATTTAAATTAACTTAGCACAATTGTTTGCCTGATTGAGAAGGTGTGCCAAGCACAAGACCTCGAGAACATACAAGACCTCGGTCAGTAGATCAAATGTCAAGGTCAATATAGGTCAAACATAAAATTTCTGTTCCAGGCCTTAATGTTTTTCTTTATGCAATTATCTAAAAATAACTTTGCACAATTTTGTCTCGATGACAAGGTATATCACCAAGATCTTGGTCAGTTAGCCTAAGGTCTAGTTCAAACAGAGGTCAAACAAGCAAATTTTGTTCTGGAACATATTATTGTATAAAAGCAATTTAAAAACACTTTTGCACAATTTTTCACTTAAGAGGGTATGTTTGGCTTAAAACCAAGGTCGGTAAGTTAAAATGTCAAGTTTACTTATAGGTCATATATAACATTTCAGTAAAATAATTCCGGGCCATAACTTTTTTATGTTAGCACTGATTTTAACATAATGTTGTTCGCTTCAATTAAAGCCACGTGCAAGATCTAGGTGAGTGGGTTTAAGGTCAAGGTCACACAAAGGCTATAGTTTTTATCATATTTTGGTCGGGAACATAACTGTATTTTTGGAAGGAATTTAAATGATTTAGCAAAAGTGTTCGTCTTAATCAGAATGTGGTTTGCACAAGCCCTAGGTCAGAAGGTCAAAGGTCAATGTCATATTTGGTCAAACATAACATTTTAACAATTTCTGTTCAGGGCCATAATATTTTATGCACAAAATGTTTTTAACCTAATTGCCACTGTTGTTCTTTTCATTGAGAAAGTATATTGCACACAATACCTGGGTCGGTTGGTCTAAGATCAATGTAACAAAAAGGTCAATTATACACTTTAAACAATGTCTGTTCTTGGCCTTAACTCGTTTATGTAAGGAAGGATTTTATTATGACTTTGCACAATTGTTCCTCTCAATAAGAAATTGCCCATATATGCTTAAGATCTGGGTCAAAAGGTCACATGTCATGCTCACATAGATATTAAAAATAAAATGTTAACTATTTCGTGAAGTATTTTTCAAAATAACTGTGTCACACAAGCTCATGGTCGGCATGTCTAGGTCATACAGAGTTACTTGCTGTAATAAGCCTTTTGTTTTTAGTAGTTGACCTGCACAACCTTATTGTAGTCTAGTATTAATATTAATATGGCCTGTATGTGTATTTCAACACGCCTAGTTGTGTCCTTATTACCCATTGACCTATGCATGTATTTCTCTTACCACATACCATTATTTGCAAACAGCAACTCTTCTCCATATCGTTGAAAACCAAGTATCGTCGCAATGTGATGTTCATTTCTCTTGATCAAATAGCATGAAACTTAAAACTCATGAAACGTGTTTTTAATAATTTGATAATGACCCATATGTATCATCTAACTTTCTGAATAAATTGCAGTTGTCAGCTAAGGTTCTTTTACATTTTTGGTTTTATGTTTATGAAGAATATATGTTGAACAGTTGTACTTGGCCTTTAAAAGTTTATTTTGGCTCATGTTGGTCAGACACGTAGTGTACATGCCATGATCTCCATGTCAATGTGACATTGAACAATAAATGTCGGAAGCATTTCTGATTTTTTCTAGGATGTCCGAGGCTTTTTCCAAAGACGTCCAATGATTTTTTCCTAGAGCAATCAAGGTTTTTTTCTTCTAGGACGTCCCACCTAGGTTTTCAACTAGGATGACGTTAAGAAACACAATATTTAGTGCAATTTTGAAATACATAACATGTGCTGATTTGTCAATATAGAACATAATAAGAAGATCTAAACTATATTTTATAAAAGGGAATACATTTACAACCCACTAAACACTTTTGCTTTCATCCACGACGAAGTACCCGACTAATAACCGGTTGCTATCGGAAGTTGTCGGGCCATCGGCGAATTATGACGTCACTCGATCTAAGAAAACGCATTTTTAAAAAACAATCACAACGCAAAAATATCTCGCTAAATATGCCCAAGAGCTATTTCCATTATGCTTCAGTAATATTTGGTAGATATCGAGAAAAAAAAGGAGTAATACTGAAAAAATATATAGAGAAAGTGTTTGTACTCAGGGTTGCAGTGTCCGTGTCGAAATTCTCTCAAAAACGAAGGCAAACGAACTGGATAAGATATTATTTACATAAAGTTTGTTTTGAGAGTGGCACCCCCTAAAATAAATCGATAGTTTCATCTATCGATACCAAGGCTTCGATTACTTTCAGTTGGCTAGAGTCACGGATTTAAAAGTAATATTGTGGCTAGTTTATGCTAGTCTAGTTTTAAATCCCGCAAGTTTTTCCTAACATGTTCAATGGTTTTTCCTAGGGCAGCTTGGAATCGTCGTTCCGAATACTCAAAGGTTTTTTCCCAATATAATTTCCTAGGAATCCAAAGGAAATGTTCAGCCGGGAGTGCTCATTTCTGAAGGCAATAGAAGCAATATAAAAACTGACACTGTTCCAGCTCAGTAAACATAATATATATTTCACCAAAGTGCAACAGTGCTGACATCATATGAATACCCCACTAATATGTTTTAGATCATCGGCACAATGATCTTAGAAGCAAACCTGCTATCAATGCTGAACCATATCTGAAGGTTTCAGAAAAAATATATTTGAATACTGATACTTTATTCTGTAGACCAATTGCTTAAGAATGTCTGCAACCAACTGAAATGCAAACAGTTCTGAACCAGTCAATTTGTCGCCTGATACTATATAAACAAACTGTCAGTTTACGCTCAAGTTTAATTGAGTTGAATAACGTCCGTGTTTGCCAACTGTGGGCTGTTTGGACGTCCCAAAGAGACGAGAGCGGATACAGAGAAACCCGAAACGCCATGCACTTCTTCCATATAGCCTTTTGGTTCATTTACATGCCCAGTGAATAGCACTGATACACGCGGCCTCGGTTTTAAAATCCCATCACTTGTTCCAGTGGGGATGATCAAACTCCTGGATTGCGAGTCTAGTGCCTAACCACTAGCCTACGACAACATGGTATTGGATTAGAGGCCAGATAATATTAGAAACTGTACTGAACCAGTTTAGACTGATGTATATACAACAGATGAATACTGACAGTGTATTGTTGCGACCAGTCACAAATACACCAGAAACGACGCATAAATACTACAAATTATCTTAAAACTCGAAGTGCAACGAAACTAAACCAGTCAAAAAGATACCAGAAATATGAAAACTGCTAGTTTATTCTCTCGATCAGAGATCAAGACTCAAAACCTAATGCATGAATTCCACCAGGTCGTGCTCTAGATCAAATGCCAAATTATCTCTACCATCGAAGTGTAATGCAGATTACTCAATAAACAACATCTGAATACTGCCAGGTTATGTTCTTGATTAGTTGCCAACTGATCTCAGCCTTCAAATCCAAGCAAAGATGAACCCGTTCAGAGTACTCCAGACAGAAAACCCCACATGAATACCGTTAACTCATTTGTCTTAATACACAACACATGGTTACCGCCATGTTCTATATTTGTGGCCAATATACCATTATATAATAAAAACAAACAGTGCCGAGTCAGTTTTGAAGGTTTTAGAAACATTTGAATACTGCCATTTTATGCCTTAGATTAGGGACCAACGCATATAAACTGAACAAAAAAGAAACTTCCGCTACGTTTGCTTAAGTATAGCTGGGTGAAAACAAAGCTGGGGGTCATTGTTAGATATGCTTTAAATGAGTGTTTCATGATGCATCGTTTCGTGCACAAATGATCGCGAAAGGTTACAGAAAATGGAGGGAAATTTGACCAAGTGAGGTAGGGGTTTTAAACAAACATAACACATAATAACAGCACATAGAACCGATTTATTTCCGCCTGTGATGAGATCGTTATGAATGATGTTATTTGGTGAATCATCCGACAAAAGAATTATAATCTAGTGTCGTCGTATCTAACGAGTTTGTAAATGTACCCAGTTAAGACGATTTACACAATGACGTTGTGTTAAAGCGCAACGACGTAAGGACGTCGTTCGTGTAAACCGTTCCCCCGTAGACGATTATGAACAGTCTGACAACTGATTTGGTGATTATGAAGCAGTTTGGAATCGATTGCGCAAATAACTGTTCATTATAAAGCGGTATTGACCAAGTGTTGTAACACGCGGACGTCCACGACGTTGTAAGACGTCGGCGCGTCCTGTTAAATGCTATGGTTTACCAATTTTGAAGCTTTCGTTCACTTGACAACAATTTCAGCAAGACAAGTAAAACAAATTGACCTACTTCCACACGGGACTTATTGAACAAAGTATACACATGCAAATTGCGTTTTAATGTTGTCGACGAATAACAGTGAAAATAAAATCGATACAATTCATGAGTCCTGATAACACAGGTCAAGGCTTATATTACCTATCTACTTTGTGTACTCAATTATTTCTTTAACACGACAAACATTACGTACACAAATCGGAAGTTTCTTTTTTTGTTCAGTGTATTTGATCAAAGTTCAGCCATTACTGAATCAGTTCTGTTGTCTCCAGAAACAACGCATGGATACCGCCAGTTCGGGATCTAGACCGGAGCCGAAAGAACCCTGCAACCAAAGTACATGCAACACTAAATCCTGTTGTCTTACAAACCCACATGAATATCCCAAGTTATGCTCTAGATCAGATGTTAGTCTCTGTTATCAAAGTGCACGCATGTAGATCTGAACCAGGGAGTTATCTCTAGAGACTACACATTTATTCCACCTTTTCATGCTTTAGTTCATAGGCAAATATCTGTCATGGAGGTGCAGACAGTTCTTAACAAGCTCAGTTGCTTAAA
Organism: Macoma nasuta; assembly: GCA_032359355.1. Lineage (NCBI taxonomy): Eukaryota > Metazoa > Mollusca > Bivalvia > Cardiida > Tellinidae > Macoma > Macoma nasuta. The sequence goes on along the minus strand of JAULCE010299954.1, from coordinate 18,165 downwards.
TACGACACATAAATACCGCCTTGTTATGCTCTAAGTCAAAGGCCATACAATCTATGCAGCCGAAGTGCAGTCAGAACTAAACCAGCACAGTTGTTTCAAGACACAACACATGAATATCACCAGTTCATGCTCAACATCAGAGTCTACAGATTCTTTGCCATCGAAGTACAGGCAGTACTAAATGGAATTAGTTGTCTCCAAAAACACTGACGACACATGAATATCGTCAGTTCATGCTCAATATCAGAGGCTCAAGATTCATTGCCATTGAAATACTAGCAGTACTGAGCCAGCCTAGTTGTTTCGCCCCTAAATATATCAAAGAGAGACACCGATTGCCTTTTGTTGTTAATGGCTGGCAAACGCCTTAAAACGATGGTAGTATATGTGCAGATGAATGTTTAGGTGTCTGCCAAGCTGGCAAATATATTTGAAGGTCATTTGAAGGCCACCAAGGTCACCCAGTGACAGTGCAAAATCTCTCCATTCTTCTCTCTGTCTTTGTTTTAAGCGATTCTCTTCATTTTTGAGTGCTAATCGACTCTAAAAACAGTATTACATCGATCTTATCATCAATTGCATATACTTTTTTAATAAATATGAAGTATTTGTCATTTATGAATGATTTGACGAATAGGACAAATTCGAGAGCATCATTTACATCATTCCACGAGAGAAAATGAGCTGTTAGCGTTACTTTTAGGAGTGTGTTATCAGCCAACAAAGAACAGAAAGATAGAAACTATTGAATATAAATTAAATTAAACTTGTCCTGTGAATAATGATAGAAAGATTGATTAAAAAGTCGAACGTTAAACGTAATACTACAGAGAAAAAACAACGCTGTAGTTTACGATATGATTACAATAGCACATAGCTACTCAATGATCATCTTAAACGGTTACATGTGTTATTCTCACTCAGGTGATTACGCACATGTCGCAAAATGGTATATTGACACCACAGTAACGTAACGTCAAATGTAACGTAATTATCAGTTCTTCTTTTCCCTAGTATAGGTACATGTAAGCGTTTTTATTTATTCAAGAAAATCGGCACGATCTCAATTGACTACCACATTGCTGTCTTTAATTTCACAACAGCAGGTGTTAAGTGCTGTGTGACGGCCGTAAAACATCGCCCCGTACTTCATTCTCAGTGTTGTAATACTTTCTGGTCCTGAGATCATGAATATCAACCCTTTTAGTTTTGAAAATTGAATACTGATTAAGCCGGTGCTAGGGGCGTGAGTAGTGTTGCATCTTTAATTACTACTCATGAACAGACTCAATAAAACCGAGTCTGCAATTTTCTCTATATGAATTGGCGTTCATGCTTTTGAAGGATCTCCCTTTTACAAAATTTAAATACCGTTCATATATGGTGATTAAATCGAGGTCACGACATAACGCTTGTATATCACAATCGCCTAACAACATGACATAAAAGTCGGAAGGTTATTGAAAACTGAATTATTCTTCTGCATTATATTTTCTGACGTCGATTGTATGTAGTTTTTGCAGTGGCTTTAATTGTTTCATTTCGAAACGTTTATATGTGATTCAATATTTTTTGTATAGAAAAAAACCGTGAGCAATTAGACGTATCAGTTTAGTATATGACGTTACAGTGGACACTATATACACACACACAGTATACACATGTTTATTAACGCAAGTTATAGCGGCATTCGGCATGTGTAACTGCTCCAATTTCTACTTCAACTGCATTCTTACTACCATTAAGCTTAATCTTTCACTTGCTCCCACAGGGTTACCTAGCTTTTAGATGTGGATCTTGTAAGGTGTATTTGACATAGCTCGCATGATCTATTTTCTACTTTTGGTAAAACTTAGTACCTCAAAGGGGTACGTTTCATGGACGTTGTGCTCTTAATATTACATCTATAGAGTTTATATTTGGAAGATTTCTGCAAATGCTTGAAACTACGCAAACACTTTGAATATGGTCAACTCGTCTCCAACTGATGGTCTGATACAATCCTCAAATGTTCAAAACACGGACTAATTTGCATTGACATGATGGATCGCCAAAAATGTTTAACAAGTTTATCTCTAAAGTTGTCTTATTAGGTACTCCTACAGAAATCCGTCTGTTATATGTTTGGATGTTTTGTATTATATTCCTGTTTCATTTACCGGTTTTAATGCCGTGTTCTTGATTTTATCTAAAAATCAATCAATAAACTCATACTACCATCCTTAAACAGCATATGTCGCACTGTATGTATTTGGCGTAGTATATAAATACACCAACATTTGGAGAATGAAAAACAAGATACTGATTTTGTGTTGATAAAAACTATTTTCTACATGGGACAATTAGAAAAAAAACACGAGGTGCAGACAGTACTGAACCGGCTCCGTTGTATCCAGACAAAATACTTAAGATCGCCAGTTCATGCTAAATATCAGAGGTTTAAGTCTTTCTGCCAACGAAGTCAAGGCAGTACAAGCTCAGTTGTACCCAGACACAACATATTGCTACTTGATACTCAACGATCGAGTCTAAAGATGTTCTGCCATCTAAGTGTAGGCAGTACTGAGCCAGATCAGAAGTCTCCTGACATAACACAGAAACTTCGCCAGTCCATGCTTAACATCACAGACTAATTATTCCCTGCCTCAAAAGTGCAGGCAGTAATGAGCCAGCTCAGTTGTCCTCCAGATACAACTCATGTATATCGCCAGGTCATGCTCAATATCAGAGGCTTATGTCTTTTTGCCAACGAAGTGCATGCGGTACTAAGCCAGGCCAATTGTATCCAGACACAACATGCATATCGCCAGTTGTTGCTGGGTATCAGAGTCTTAAGATTCTATGCCGACAAAAGTCCAGGCAATACCAAGTCAGCTCAGTTGTCTCCAGACACCGCACATGGATATCGCAAGGTCATGCTCAACATCAGAGGCTAAAGATTATCTTCCATCGAAATGCAGGCAGTATTGAGTCCGCTCAGTTGTCTTCAGATACAACTAGCGAACATTGCCAGTTCATGCTCAACATCAGAGCTAAAGAGTATCTGTCACCGAAGTACAGACAGTACTAAATCAGCTCAGTAAAACAGTGAGGACCAATATCTTATAACTTCCATAAGCAGGGTCTATATTTGATGCACTGTTATTGATCTATTATGATAATTCGCATTTTGAATTTGATTATCAAATTGTGATTAAAAACATTGTCAGTGTGGCTGTGCCATTGAAACGTTGTAGTCTTAGATTTACTCCTTCTACGTGTAAATATTTCAGGTTGCATATAATCCATTATGTCGTCGCAAGGATCATGGGATGAAGAGCTTTATTTTTGAAAGTCTTTATTCAAATTCCTTTAAATCACGACATACGGGTCTGTACTTATATATATACTAAAGGAAAAAAGTTTAGCGACATGGTTATAATGGGATTTCCCATAGGCGAACTTTATTCATCTACATCTTTATTGTTGGCCGACACCAATTCATGGTTATTTGTTTGAAACAATCTATGGACTACCACCAATAAATCACAACTGTCAAAACACGGTCAGCCACTCATTAAAAGACTTGCAGTAGTTTTAATTTTAAACGTTATTCAATGCAAAGGGAGGGAATTTGAAAATGTGTTATTTTGTATCAACTGCACCTATAGAAAAAGTGACATCCCCAGTTTTAGACCGGTTTTTGTTTTTCTGACTATTTTTGCATACAATGAAAACAACATTTTTTTAATTTGTGGTCAATATGTAAAAATATTGCCAAACAAGCTGTTATTGAAGGCTCGGTAAATCTAGACGTGTATTGAGTAAAATGGCGCTCAGTCATCTCAGAATTATTCGTGAGGGTCTAGGATTATTTGATTTTGCAAAAAGACAACGATCGCACATAACAAGGCTATATAATCCACACCAATGTATGTCGCTAAACATTTTTCCTTTAGTATATTTAGTTTATGAGAGGAAGTTTTTTAAAGATTTATTAATTTAGTTGTCATGGCAATCAGAGTTAATCATGTAATGGAATGCTTTAACAACTATGAAAGGAACTATACAATGAAAATCCCATCCAGGTTTAGTCCACATCCATTCAGCGGTTTCAGGGAAGTTGTTTAAAGAAAGTGTGAACATACACCGGCACCCGGGTGAAGACCGATCACAAAAGCTCACCTGAGCATACTCAGATGAACTAAAAAGTATTTAATGTGTGTGTAACGTAGGAGGTTTGGATGTGAATATATTCATCTCGTATAGAGTTTATACGAATATAAAAGATAACCAGATGTGTTTTGAGATCGGAATGAGACGAATGTTTTCACGCCGCCACATTGAAATCCAAAACAAAACATCCCAGTACCTTTTTCATATAGAATACTGCATACTTGGCAATACATTTAGTACCAGCTTAATAATCTTAATATTAACAGTATATACGTATATAAAACACTGGTATTAATAGTTACAAATAGCCATCACATCTTTCCCAAAACTAGTCGTTTGGAAAATAAAATATAAATTGTCTTCTCTAATTTTGTTTTCATTCACCGAAATGTATTGGTTTATTTTACCTTAAATAGTCGGTTGACGAGTAAATCGGCGCATGACCAGAATCTAAGCTGTTTGACAATTAGACAACAGTTTTACCATTTGTTTTGTTTTATTTTTAACTCTTACCATGCGAATCTCGACTCTGCGTTGATTCCAAGCTGTTTGACAGTCCGACAATAGTTTTACCAAATATGAAAAAAATAGTAAGGTTGAAATATTAGGCAAACCGCAAATTAAGTGTAGACACAGATCAACCGTCGCGTTTGTAAAGCGGTCTACAATCTTTGACCCTCTTCAGATCAATATTATCAAAAACCATGCCTGATGGGCAGATGCAAAAAAAAGTCCGTATTTAAGTTTTTGACAATTTCAATATTTTAGAGTGAAAATACCGTACACGTTCAAGTAGTGAGTAGTTACTTATAGACAAATTTGAAAATCTTCTTCTCCGTAACTACTGTCCCAATTTTAAAATAAAACAGATATGATCCTCGGGTATACATTTAACAAAGTTGTTTAAAGCCAATTTTTCCCTTAAAATCGTAAACAGTGTGATTCCCTTTCATGTATACATAAACTAAGCAGATTATTATTGTCGAGAATCTTTCCAACGATACATAAATGACTGCTTAGTATTGATAGTTTAAACAATCGACTTCTTAGAGAGTGTGGCGTCAACAATATCGTGCAAAACGGAGTGTCACAGCGTAACCGTACACGATTTTTATTCTCTAAAATTAGGAAGGTACAGAGAAAAGTGACATATACGTGAAAATGTTGGACATTTCTTGCGAGTTAACTTTGTGTTCATTTTGGAAAAGAATATTTACGCAAAACTTTTGACGCCCATCATATCTGAGCCAGCATTATGTAGATGAGCGACTTTCCGGACAGCTTCCAATAGCGACCAGAAAATATTTGGGGCATTTCGCTGCAGATACTAAACAAAGCATCGTTGTCTTCAATTAATTACTGATAAATTTAACTGTTTGCCATTTGTATTTCACGAGTCATTCTTTTAGGCTCTATATTACCGAATCGGCACATTTTTTGTATTACTAAACAACAAACTCGTAATTTAGAGGGAAAACCAGCCTTTAAAGAATGGTGATATTTAAAAAAAAATGCCCACCAGGGTTAGGGCCAGTTTTCCTTTCTTGACTATATAGACAACTTTTAAAATCTTCTTCTCGTCAACGACTGGTCCAATTTCACAGAAAGGATCCTTTGGTTACCAAAGTTGTTCAAGGTATGATGATATATTAAACAAACATGTGACCTGAACATGGTGCAGGGTAAACTTTCCTTATAGGACTATAATATGAAAAAAGATTATTTGCAATGTTTTTTGAACCCTTAAATCACGTGAACGATGTTAGACCGTCATAGTCCTGTTATTTCGCTATGAGGTAAGGTTTAAGTTTTTTGACGAGGCAGACGCTGACGACGACGTCAAGACTATCACAATAACTGTTTTTCTTTTAAAAAGCAGACGCGCTTTTTAAAAAAGCTAAATGCGTGACGTAAAGGAAAAAAACCGTTTCCGCATACCAAACAGAAATCTTAACGTGAGCCTAGATCTACCAATTGACTGGTTTCAAATCTTGTTTCGGGTCAAAGCTAAAGTTTACGCTATCAGAGTATGTGCGTATTAATCAGGACGTTAATGGCTGAGAGTGATAGAGGGTACATACTATTGGCTCTCTCTCATACAAGGCATTTTTGTATCAACAGTGGTGCAAAATGAAGAGTCAAACGGCTTGAATAGTTTCGCAAGTCAGTGATCAGTAAACGATTTCATTTTATGATAAACACTTATTCTAGTGTGTGAATATGCATACCCTACAGAAATATTAACGTGAACCTAGATCTACCAATAGACTGGTTTCAAATCTTATTTCGAGTCGAAGTTAAATTTTACGTCATCAGTATTTGTGCATATTTATTAAACAGGACGTACTTGACTGAGAGTAATAGAGTGCAAGTAACATTGACTCTCGTAAGTGGCAAAAGTTTGGAACCTGATCAAACGTCACGTAGGAGATGTAGTTGATGGTCTAACCATTTACTCCATATATACGCCTTTTGACGCCTACATAGCAGATTTCTGAGGAAAATATTGTAGGAAATGGATCCTTTGCTCACAATAATCAAATTATTCACATTCCACAATACCATTCAAAACTAATATTTTATTTTCTGTTAATTATTTTTATCCTCGTCATATATTTTAATTGTGAATTAGTCTAAAAAGCATATTGAGTTCATGTTAAAGTCAACACTGTATGGAGTGTCTTTACCCGGTTTTCATGAAGCGTACTTACTCCGATCTGACAAAAAGGGATGCTGTTGTCGGCGCATACTTGCGGCAAAAACGTTTCCATAAAGTTGAAATATTGAGCAACTTTAATCAATAATCGTGAGCGAAATGTATATTTTATTGAACATCAAAAATGGGTTGTCTTGACAGATAATTACGCTGAGGCTGCTATTTATAAACTAAGATGTCTATCTAGATGTCAAGCATATGCAGTTTGCTATGCAGCTAAGGAAGACACTTCATTTAAGAAAAAGAAAGCATAGGTTTTGAATGCATAGAATATTGCAAAAAGTAATTTCTGTGCATAATACAATTTAGTGGAACACATGCCTTGACATTGACAAGTGTTCAGGTGATTCTGAACTAACTTCTATAGCTTTTCGTACGTCGCTATCCAACACTTCATGGTTATTGACAACTACTCTGAGGTGTGGACTAAATGGGTAAAATGACATAATTTGTAGGATATGACATAATTGCTCCGTGGTAACCGCGGGTACAGGCGGATAAAATTTGCTTTAGGTATATTCGTATCATACGAATCGCCAGAAGAAATATAGAAGGGGCGATTTTTAAAAACTGGGTGGCTATTTGGCGCAGACAAAACCGCGCCAAAACGGCCCCAAATAACGCTTCATTAAACCAGACTTTCAAGTTGGAAATCGAACAACAGTCATCATAAACATGTAAATTATCATAATAACAATGACAAAAAAGGAAGAGTTTTATTGTAGAGACGTCTGGTGACATCGACTTAACAAAGCACACATATCGATGTATATAATGTATATTATGTAAATATGTAAACCACTGACAGGCGACATTGGTGTCCGACGTGACTTCTGTCTGAGGCAAGCGTCTTATGACCTTTACTATTCAAAACAGATAACACAGCGGATTAGATGCCATATCTGCAACACGTCGAATGATCGCGGTCTACAAAATCGACGTTTTGCATTTATTAAATACTGTGTTTATCCAGCAGCGCTCATGTAAAGTTCTGATTTACCCTGAGTGAAAAATACTAACTGCATTCTTGATCTATATGAAATTATTTGTTTTTTGCACTAATGTTTAGTTGTGAGATAAGGTTTCAGTTTTGTGACGACACAGACCGAGACGCAAACTTAAGTCTGTATGCGTAGATGTAGCATACATATTTTCGCTAAATGTTTTAGATACTGGAAATAATGCGTCATGTCATATTACAGTATGCATCCGTTAAGAGCAGAGTATTTGACAACTGATTTCTCTGAATGAACCCGTGTTATGCGAAAATTAATAATGAAAACAATGTACACTAACTTTGTATAAATGTGTCGCTTCACTGTGTTTGGAACCAATACGGTATCACTCGATGATGTCATTTAATGACTACCGGGCGAGTTAACATTTTATATCGACATAAACAAACACTTGTCACAAAAGATTAAAACAAATAATAATAGGAAAATGTTTTAATAACATTCTGCAGCGGCTAAAAAATACGCTGGGTTAACATTCCACATAAACAACAATACCCGAAAAGTATTAGGCATTTGCTTAGTTATCAAACTAGAAGCAATGTAGTACGTCATCTATCCATTCTTTGAGGTCATTTTACACCAGCGTTCACTGGCGTTTCATTTTAAGGAAGTATTTATGTTTTGGTTGTAGGATAATTGGCCGTAGTGTTATGTCATTTAAAAAAGCGTAAGTTACTCGTTTCTAACATAATATTTTACTTACCTGTGACTAAGTGTGTAGGATATCAACGCTTGTGCGGAAATTTGTGTATCTATAATGTGCAGCTATTTAATTAGTTTAATAAGATCAAGTACTTTACTTGTTAGGAATATTTATCATTCATCTTAGTATGTTAGAGGTTGGCAAAATAAACAGCTTAATCGGAATGAGCTCCATTACAACTTTCTCATGTTGCAAGTCTCTATCTCTCGCTCCCTTTGTTATTTTTAGCATATCTAGTTTTTATAGGAAACAATTTCAAAACTACTCTCTCGCTCAGAATATTCTATTTTAAGTGCATATCTTTGTTCAACATTAAAAACTATTTTTATTCTATCTTAATAAAACATGTTTTGGCAAGGGACATGTCGTTAATATTCAACAAAAACATTTTAACATTATTTTTCATTTTATGTTTCACTGTATCATTTTTTGTCAGTAGATCTAGGCTATGTATAAGACTTTGTGGTCAGATAAGTACAGTCAAACAAGTTTTTTCTGATAAGACCTGGCTTTACTTAACTTCTCAGACTATTATTTATTATATATATTAATAATTATTATTAGTTGAAAATCTTCTAATTCGGATATTGCCCGTGCGTTCAGATTCACCAACAAAATATTATACTTAAAACCCAATAATAATCTCTAACCCTTTTGTTTCGTATCAAGCTTCTGCCAGTATGGTATAAGCTTAGTCAAACAAAAAGGTTCGAAATTATTCTTGAGAATTTTTTCTTTACTTTATCTAAACATTAAGTATATCATTATTCAAAAGGGGATACTAGTTTATAATATAGGTGTACGAGATTTACCTATATTATATAAATTTTCATTACCCCTTTTCAGAAAGTGGTTAACATAAAATCAAGTGTCCTTTTGTTGAGGTAGATCTATAACCTATGTATGTTTTTAGTTTGTGGTAAAACTTTGAACCTGTGGTAGTTTTTCATTTATCACAATACAAGTGTCACAACTGTCATCGAACCAGTTTTGCCGCATTTAATGATTATTCTAAAACTTATTTAAGAACAAAAATGTATCGACATTTTTTAAGAATAAATTGATAACCAATCGACAAGCAACTTGTCGATACATCGATGTCATTTCTATCGATGACAGATTAAATGTTTATACAGAACCTGTTTGACATGGTTTCGTCAAAATTACCTCAGAATGAGTCTTTAATTTCCTAATTTGAAGGGCAGGTTTGTTTCTGAAATCGTGGAAAAATATCATATTGCTTTGCGACATGAATGGGTGCTCTTTATCACCTGAAACTACTAGTGATGTTATCTAAATGAAGCGACGCCTGATCAGGTCTAAATTGCTTGTTACATCTCAATGCAAAAATAATCTTTTGAAACAGTTAGACCACGATCAGCCAGAATTTTGAATGCAAACTGATAAAAAGTAGTTAAAATTTTAGTTATTTCAATATGACATTGACAAACAGCATAGGCAATTTACCATGCAAAACTTCAAATTTACTTGTCTCACTAGATGGCAGTGGGCATTTAGAGGATTATGGCCAAGTAGACAATCATGCGAAGCATGACTGTTTTTTCGAGCCCTTTTGCAGTAGGAATCATGCCCTTAATGACAAACTTCATAGAGACATTTTATTTCAGAAACCTACTTGACATTTACTAAATCTATTTGAATGCCAAGTAATATATGTGGCACACTCTATACTAACAAAAGTAGACAAGAAGGTCAAGCAGGACACACCACATACAAAACTCACAGCCACCCGAACAGCACAGCAACAAGTTAATTGTTAGCACACTCACACAACTACACACGCGCACACACGCGCGCGCGCACACACACAAACAACATGTAAAAGACACACACTGACAGATAACAGACATAGATCTAGGGTGAAGAAAGGAGTACCTCCTTGAAACGGTCAGTGGCAAAAACACCAACAGGGGTTTAAACCGGTTTAGGGGCGCCCGACCTCATTCTTATCCCATAATCACCCCCATCAGACGTACAGTGTGAATAAACGTTTTCCCCGTCCGACTACTCCACAACAGCAGTGGTGGCGAATCCAGTTGTAAAATGTATGTAAAACATAGACCTATGAAAAACTCTTTACTGTTTTCGCCAATCATCAATGTACTCAATGACATGTATGAAGTCAGAGTAACTGTAGAGCAGCCATCAAGGGCACGTCAGAACGGGCACAATGCAAAGATCCGATGTTCTCATTCCGTTCTCGGCTTTCAAAGTAGTCATCATAGAGTTTTATGGCCTTCCTGTCGTCGCACAAGCGAAGAAGGAAACTCATGATGACCAACTGTAAAAGGGTTAACCACCAAACATGAAGCGCGTTGTAATATTGTTGCATCACAGCCTTTCTTAATGAACATTTTAATACATTTTATAAACAAAGTATGAAAATGGATACGTCCAGATATTTTCCGAAGCTTGTTAATCACATCACCATAAAACTCTGGGTGTGAAATACCTTGTCGCAGGAGCGCCTTTAAATTACATGTATACTTGCTAATGAGAGGGATATTTCGATGATAGAATTTAGAGAAAGTTTTGCCAAGTTTTTCATACCTGTATCCTTGCTTGAGAAGCGTTTCAGTATTAACATGATTGCGATTATTGAAATCCTCAACGAAAGAACAGGTCTTAGCGAATTGAATAAATTGTGAAATGAAAAACCCCGTGAGATGTAGCACGGGGTACATCTCCGTCAAGATGAGAGTAATTTACTATTTGTGAAATTAAAGTCATCTCTTTTATCATAGATTTTAGAAGAAACTATTGAATTATTAATTGAAAGATCTCAATCAAGAAAGGCTTCTGAAATATCCAAATTGTTAGCTTTATTTAATTGATTTTTGTAGGGTAAACAAAAGTTCGGATTTTGTCAAGGTTTTTTTTGTTAAATATGTCATCAAATATCGAGATGTGTCATTAAAAGCATCTGCCTGTGAATCCGGGTTAAGATAGAGAGAGATTTCATGTTCTATCTTAACCCGGATTCACAGGCAGATGCTTTTAATAAAAATTATACAGGGCCTCTGCAATGTTACCACGGCAAAAAGTCAAAATCTAAAGCAGAAGGTAATCTAAACTTCGGGCATTAGTGAGTATATTACAAAGACGTTTATCTTTCATGACGTCAAAGTTGCAAGTAATTATATGATGGTACAAATAGTACAAACCTAGTCCAACTTATTAGAAAAAGTAGAAAATAGATCATGCAAGCTATGTCAAATTCACCTTACAAGATCCACATCTAAAAGGTAACTTAACCTGTGGGAGCACATAAATTATTAAGCTAGTCGTAAGAATGTAATATACAAGTCGCTAAAACAGCCAAATGCTACTTCCACACCGACATTACACTCATACTAGTACAAATAGTACACTCTTGTGAAAGTTGAGATACTTTCGGTTTTGCAAATTTCTACATGTCAAGTGAAAGGACTTAGAATACAAAACAATATTGATATCCTGGACCGCTAATTAATATGAGACTAATAAAAACCCGCATCAAATTCCAGATTGCCAAAAAATGAAGTATTTAAAAGGGGTGTTTTCTTTTTTGGACCCAGATTATACAAAGAAACTACCAAAGATTTAATAGGTTTTGCTCGTCATCATACATTTACCTTAGGGACGGGTAATTACGAAAACTCATTTCTATCCTACATAGTGTCTATGTAAACTCCGTGTATGTTCGAAAATGGAAAATTATCCGTAGATCGATATTTTTGATTTTGATATATTCTCTAGATATATTGAACTATCATTTTGCAAATTAAGATGTGCCATTATAAACCGCTGCCTTAAACTGCACATATAGACCAATCGTAGTTATCATAAATGACAGTTAAAACTGGTTTTAATAAAACCAGACAATGAAAATCGCGAAAACGTTCGTCTTTCAGTTGGTGATTGCTTTATTTCTTACTGTTGGAACGTGGGAAAAGTTCTCTAATGTTCACACTTATTTTGAAAGATAAACGCGTAGTAATGTTCACATTCATTTTATAAGATAAACGCGTAGTTTTGAAATATGCTAGCAATTTTCATTATTTGAGAAAGAGACCAATTTTGCATTGCAAATAGTGTAGACCAACTTTCACTGTAACAGCCTGGTCAGGATTTACAAGTTGTTATTACTTGAGATATGCGCATACTTTATATGCATGTATTAAATATTTTTTATAAGCAGCAGCTGATTAAAGTCTACAGTGCTAAAAGTAAATTAAAGGTATTTCGAAGATTGTATACCAACTGGAAACCACTGCACATTCAATTTGGAATGTTTTTTATTCTTCAGATATTGTTGAATTTAAGTTTTTGTTTTGTTTTTGTTGGGCTTTACGTCGCTTCGACAGTATTTCAATCATTTTGCGACGCCCGGCTAATTACTAGTGAAGGAAGACACCAGAAACCCGTCTGAGTTGCACAGACAGACAACTGGGTAGAACCACTGACCTACCGCAAGCCAGCCGGAGGGCTTCCTCACAAAGTAAATTTAAGGTATTTCGAATATTGTATTCCAACTGGAAACCACATGCGCATTCAATTTGGAATATTTTCTACTCTTCAGATATTGTTGAATTTAAGTAACTGCGACTGGTTTGGCCTATAGTGCTAGCAATGCTACAAAATGACCTTCTCATAGAACGACTGAAATAAGTTAATGCATCTACATAAAAAAAATTTCCTTCAGATATCCAGAACCATCTCGTTTCCCTGTACAACAAAAACTGCCAGACTGTGCCCCTGTATCCCCTTAAACCAATATGGAGAGAACACGTCGAGGGCTTGTTTGTGACACCAACTATGGTTGCAATAAATCCACGTGGAGTTGATAGTATGCATACAACAGACACAGCGGGATTTGGCTCACGCGATAATCGGGAATCTAAAGTGAAGGATATTAGGTCCATTTTCTATTCAGGGGAAACCTTGTGTTCAGATATTTGCGTTGTCGGCGACGCCGGATCCGGAAAGTCGGTTCTCTGCGAGTATTTGGTACATTTATGGGTCAAATGTCATTCACCACGCATTCGAAATGTTGACAAAGTCAATATCATGGATAGATTTACATTTTTATTCTATATCTCTTTAAGGGACGCAAGGTCATGTGACGTCGAATCTATGATTAGAGATCAGCTAGATATTAAACATTTTGACATTTCAAAGTTGCTCTTAGAGAACACGTCTTTGGTTATCTTGGATGGACTCGATGAATACACGTGTTCACAAACCACTAAAAGCTCAAGATTCGGAAGCAAAAATATACCTGCAAGGCAACATAGCGCAAAATCCACTTATATAACTACAAGTAGGCCTTGGAAAATAGAGCTGTTGTCAGGAGAATTAGAGCATAAAGTGGACAGACAGATCTCTATTATCGGGCTGGAATGGAAAGAACAGGAAAAGCTTGTTAAGAAAGTTCTAGACTTATTGAACTTTGAGAAGGGCCGGAACAAGTCCGCCAATGATTTCTTCGAAGAGGTGAGCAAGCAAAAGTTGAGCAAACATATGGAAACTCCAGTCCTTTTAATGCAAATGTTAGGACTCTGGTTTTCTGGAAAAGCATTTGGAAGATCTCAGTGTGAAATTTACAGCAAAACTGTTGAAATGCAGCTGCAATTCGCAGAAGAAATTAAAGGCATTTCTGAAGATCATCATACACAACATCCTTCCACTAAAACAAAAACACTTGGTCAACTCCCGTCATGTCTCACAGATCTCAGGTTTTGCCAAAAATATAAATCACTTCTGTTAAAAGTATCCAAATTAGCAAATCAGCAACTGTTCAGCAGGAATAGGGAGTCCACTTTGGTTTTCGATCACGGTCAAATGGAAATCAGTGGCATGAATGAAACTGAAATGAAACTTTGCCTCCAGTTGGGCCTCCTTACCCAGTTCAAGGTGATTGGGGAAATCACGGAAAGGCTAAAATCTGTATCATTTGTTCACAAGAGCCATCAAGAATTTTTCGCTGCAATTTATTTGTCACAAACAGCCCAATATTCGGACTTAAAGCAACTTTTTGAAGGATTTTCTGATTTGGATCGTGCCCTGGAGATTGAAAAGGTTTTCACCTTTGTGTCGGGAATGAATCCTAAAGTTTCGTGTAAAATCGCAAAAGCAATTATGCAGCAGGTTAAAGAAGATCCAAGGGTTCAGCAGTACAGAGGGTCGTGTTCATATCTTAGGGCTCCTAACGAAGAACTTGTGAAGCGTATCCAGGGCGTGATTCTGGCTGGGATTGAAGAAGGAGAAAAAAACAACGTAAGAGCTCCAGGATTACAGTTACAGGATCTCTGGATGAAGAACGAAGACCGAGATTTCCCGCCGTGCCGGATATTAGCGTGTATAAATGCGCTGGACCGATCACACGTTAAGTCTGTTTTTATACATACACCGACTAGCATCTCGCGAGAGGATATATGGCGGTTTGTTAAAGCATCAGTGCCCCTCCCAAACTTACAAAAACTTGTGTTGTATGACTGTGATATCAGCGTAACGAGGGTTAAGAAAGTTGTTCGTCGAAATCATGGAGACTTAACGGCGCTGGGACTTTATTACGTTGGCCTTGAATACATTGATTTCTCGCGATTGAGCCAGAAAAACCTGCAACAGATTCTTGCATCTCCCAAAGGCTCTCTTGGACTAGCCCGTGTAATTCTAACTCACGAGCAGATGGGTTTCGTGGGCCGGCATCTCTCGACACGCGCATACACCGAACTTTATCTGGCTTATTTAAAATGCACAGAGCACGAATACGACGGGGAATGTCTGAGCCTGGATTTATCGGCTAACGGAGAAATCAGCAGACTAGAGCTTGGCCGAATCCCCCTGAAGAGTTTTATGTTTCGCCCGGAGCGTCTTGTGGAATGTACTATAGCCTTGCTACCAGATACTGTGACCGCCGACGTCACACGTTGTTTGGGGCAGGCAGATAAACTGGAGGAGTTACAGTGTAACGGCTACAGGAAACCAGCTCTAAATGAGCTCGAAAAAACGCTGCCAAGACTCCACAACCTAGGGAGCTTACATATTATGGGCGCGGACCTGAGGGAACATGAGCAGCTTCTCTCCACTCCGGATCTGAAGGTTCTTGAACACATAGCTCTGCTTGGCGTTACGTTAACGGTGGAACATCTGATGCGTATCCTTGCTTTTTTGCCATCACACAGAGTGCGAGTGGACCTAGGAAACAGTAGGTGGGGGGCAGTGATCATCATGGGATACGACACTGATGCCCTACAGCAGCTTAGGGACAGCCCAGATACCGATGTTACAGATGATGATGTGGAGAGGAAAGGGGATGAATGTATAGCTAAAAAGTTCTGGTTTTACACTAAAAAGTGATCGAGGACATATATTGACAATCATTTTTACTTGGTGCCAGACGGCCATTGTGATTTGTCGTCAGGTGGCCATTTTGAAAATAAAACTTGACACTTTTAAGATGACTCGAGCATTCAAAAATAGTTTTCATACTAACCGTGGTGCGTTATAACTTAAAGTAACTGTATATATATTAAGAACAATTATAGTTCGGAATGATTTTATTACATAAACTACGGAACGTCATTTTGAAATGGACGTCGACAATTTATTAATGTTATGTTACATCAACTTTCATAAAAAAAATGGGTAAACAAGATACTGTTCTAGTTATAAAACACAGTGAAATAGTAAATGTAAGAATAATTTAGGCCTAAGATGATGAAAAAGTGTGTGTTTGTTAGTGATACAACTATTGGATGAGAATATGGATTTGGATTTGGAAGCAGACTTGACCAAGGTATGTGGACTTTTATAAAACATGTAGACATTTTGAGTCTCTAACCTTGAATCATCCCCCAGTTTATATAAGTCTTCATTTTTAAGCGCCGACACCCATCTACTTTGCTCCTTTATAAGTCATGTAGGGAGAAAAATGTGTATACTATAAATGAATGCCCTTTGCAAAATGTTGTGCGCTAGGAAAATGCACATCTTCAACTAAATTTCACTTTTCACAAATTTTTGATACTTAGGGGAAAAAACTATTTTGAAATAGTAACGATTGACTTATTCACTTAACAGTGGTTACAATCTACCGGTTCGTCAACCTACTGTATGTAGCAAGCGGGCAGTGATTTCGTCAAACTGTTATTATTGTATGGCGGGTGCGAAGTTGCGGGGCCTAAAAGGCAGATAGTTAAAAGTAGTAGTTCACGCCAATCACTCATTTAAAGATGAATATATATAAAAGTCAAAACTAATTTTACGAAAAATACAGGTAATTGTCACATTTCTTTTTACATTCAAATTACAAAAGACCCTTGATATAAGTGTACACCCTAATCAGACCCCGTCTCCTAATTTATTGAATATATATTTAAAAGTTCATACTACTATGTTATTTGTATTAGTTTCAAATGGATTTTTTACAATCCTTGTTTAGAAACCCTGGAGAGCTGTGTACCAAAATTATGCCCATGGTACAAGGTACAGTATGGAATGTTATAGCAGGCCCAAAAACGTTTAAACATGCCGTAAAAGGGTCAGAAGGGGACATTCAGAACAAAAACTATAACAGATTTATAACTAATTTGTTTACCCTATACATTTGCCAACACATAATTGATTGATAATTATAGGTACTCGGTTAAGTGTCTCTAGCTTTTCGACTATAATACTATTTCAAAATGGCGGGGAGATATATTAAGTATTGTCTATGCTGTCTGCTTAATGTCTACCTTAGAAGTTAGAGCATGACCAGTTGACAGCTATCAAGCTTAAACCTGAGTAACATTCCCGGAGTGGGTTACAGTCATCTCGTACCCTGTTTTTTGGTCACTTCGTACCCAAATGATGGCCACCCAGTACCAAATCGATAGTTATCTTGTTCCCACTATAAATTCATCTAATTCCTGATTTCTTTGTATTTCACTTCATAATATTCATCTTTCGATAGCCATGTTACAACCCGTTTTGTTATAAAACCCGTTTTGTTATAATTATAACAAAACGGGTTATAACATTTCGGGGCGACATGCACAACCCGTTTTGTTATAAAAACCCGTTTTGTTATAATTATAACAAAACGGGTTGTAAGTAACTTCTAACATTTCGGCGTGACATGCTCAACCCGTTTTGTTATAAAGTTGCTTGATCCGTGTAGAAAATGAAATTATAGATAAATCGTCAATTAGAGACGTTTCAACTTTATTTTTGTTTTATGCTTTTTTGGGATGCCTGATCTGTATAGAAAACGAATTTTTGGGTAAATCATCTCTAAGAGAAGATTCAACTTTTTGTTTGTTTTATGCTTTTTTTTGGATGCCTGATCTGTGAAGAAAACGAAAGTTTGGGAGACGATTCAACTTTTTTTTGTTTTATACTTTTTTGGGATGCCTGATCTATGTAGAAAACCGAATTTGGGGTAAATCGTCTCTAAGAGACGATTCAATTTTTTTTTGTTTTATGCATTTTTGGGATTACTCCCGATTTGTAATAAAGTTGCAAATTGTTATAATTATAACAAAACGGGTTATAACATTTCGGGGCGACATGCACAACCCGTTTTGTTA
>JAULCE010299843.1:0-10661 GCA_032359355.1 Macoma nasuta | reverse complement strand
TAATTACTACTCATGAACAGACTCAATAAAACCGAGTCTGCAATTTTCTCTATATGAATTGCCTTTCTTCCTTTTGAAGGATCTCCCTTTTACAGAATTTATATATGTATGTGCGAAATACCAGATTGCTTTAGGCACTTGTGCAATTTCTGTTGTCTAGGTCAAAACATGTTTAGAGTGATAATGGACCTGTTCCTGGCTGGCACGACAACGACCTCCGCAGCTCTGAGCTGGCTCTTCTTATACATCACAGAATACCCGGATGTTCAAAGGAAATGTCAAAAAGAGATCGAGCAGGTGAGATCCTATGCCGTCAATTATGAGATAAAGACAATCAGTTTTCTATGAACACTCATGTAAAATACACTAATCTTAGCATTAGTGTGTACTTCTTGATATGTTTGCTTCAATCCCAGCCGCCAGTAATTATATCAGTCGAGTTAAAACATTTATCTGGAATTCGAAGTGAGCATGTACACACATAGAATGAAACTTGCAAACTGTCTTATCCGAATTGCATGTCAATTCAATTGTAAAATCTTCTATATTTTCTCTCACTTTCTCTTTCTTCTTTCTTGGCCCTGAATTAAAATAAATAACGAGTTCAGGGTTGGTAATCACCAACCAATTATCAGGCTCAATTCTCAAGAATGAATCCCCGGATAGAAGCTGGAAGCCACTCTTGAGTCTCAAGTCTAAGAATGGAGTCGGGCTGTGGACTACATTGTAGGCTTCTGATAATGAGTTGTTTCACGATAGTAATGTAAGCCGAGGCACACAAAATGTGTATTTGATATAATTGCAAACAAAGTTCATTTTGGTCAGAGTGCAAATCCTTAACAGCCCAATGTTGTCATCAAAGATGATACGCAAGGACCCTATATCGGAAGCACAATTTATTGAATGACATGGCTGTTTAAGACTAAGACTGGATACGCTGTCTTGGTGAAACGCGTATTGCCATATCAAACACACATGATGCCTTTTTGAACTGATATGCTAATTTCTTTCACTAAACAAAACAGCATACCCTTTTACTATAATATCATGTTAGTTTAATAAAATCACAATGTCATTCAACGTAACAGCATAATACCATTACATCATTGTCACAAACACGCACCCTTTCAACATAATAACACACCGGTTTGACATAATCACTATTGTATTGAACAAAACAGCATACCCTTTTATCATATCATGTTAGTTTAATAACATCGCAATGTCATTGAACCTAACAGCACACCATTTCATCATTGTCAAAAACACGCACCTTTTCACCATAATAACACACCGGTTTAACATAATCACTATTTCATTGAACACAACAGCATACCCTTTCATCATTGTAACATACCAACATACCATCCTAGCGTTTGGAAATTAGGACACAATTGATGAACAAAATAGCATACCCTTTTATCATAATATCATTTTAGTTTTATAAAATCACAATGTCATTGAACGTTACAGCATACCTTTTAGTCACTGTAACAAACACGCACCATTTCACCCTAATAACACACCGGTTTGACATCATCACAATTTCATTGAACACAACAGCATACCCTTTCACCAATATAGCATACCAACATACCTTTTGGACATTAACACAAATCTGTTTCACATAATCACTATTTCATTGAACACAACAGCATACCCTGTTATCATTATAACATACCAAACTACAATTTGGACATTAAAACACATCCTTTTCACAAAATCACTATTTCATTGAACATAACAACATATCCTTTCATCGTTATAACAAACCAACCTACCATTTGGACATTAACACATCTGATTAACATAATCACTATTTCATTGAACGTAACATCATACCCTTTTATCATTATTACATACTAACATACCATATGGACTTTAAAACACTTCGGTTCGACATAACCACTATTTCATTGACCATAACAGCATACCATTTCATCATTGTAACAAACCAACATACCAATTGGACATTAAAACACATCCGTTTCACATAGTTACTATTTCATTGAACATATCGGCACACAATTTCGACATTATTACATACTAACATATCATTTGGACTTTAAAGCACATCGGTTTCACATAATCACTTTTTCATTGAACGTAATCATTTTAATATAATAAAATGTCCGCCGATTTAATCACTATTTCATTGAACATACCAGTACATGGCTTTGAACATAATGACATATCGGTTTGACGCTATTTATTTGAACATAACGTATATAAACTATATATGTACACGTTCAACATAACACCATATTGATTTAACATACTGTGTCATCTTACCTTAATAATTACACACTAATTCATAATAACGTTAAATGACCTTTTTGTAGGTGTTCGGCGACAAGACACTGTATTATGCCGACAGAGGAAAGCTTGTGTATGTAGAGGCGACATTGCTGGAAATGTACAGACACGCCTGCATAGGTACCTATTATCTGGTGTTATTAGACTGTTAGTATGCAAATTGAGACGTATCGTTACAAGACGTTGTAAACAGCCCAATATTAACCGAGATTATGTCACCTGTGTACAAAACGCAGGCCAAAATACAGCCAGTTTACGATATATATTAATATGAATTGTGTCCAAAATAATAAACATATATTATTTAATTTACACTTTACTCCACAGAAGCGCCTTTTGGCGCCACTGTAGCAGGTGAATTTTGAAAACATTGTAAGATTTGAAGCATTTGCTCGTAGCGGGCAAATTATCCAGTCCCTACAATGTACACAATAAAATTCAAAAATTGAGATTTTCCTTTTATCTAAATATTCGTCCGTTTTTTCCGACACATGTCTTGTCGATAAGTCTACAAAATTTTGGGATGAAAAGGGTCAAACCGTTTCATCGCTTCTTTCCATACAAGTGTAATATGTTATGTGTAAACACTTCATACACAAAACACGTATAGTAATAGTCTGCTGTGGTCTGTATCTGCACAGTGATGCTTCAAGTGATGTCAATAAACAAGGAATATTCGATATTCTGAGATAAACATTATAACGCCGTCCACGTACTGAATTTGATTGGATGAACCTTTTGGGTGCAAAGTTTAAAATTGTCAGTTGTAACTGGTTTTGAATAATACTTTAGCGAAAAATATAACACATAAATAAATGAACGTTGGATTTTCCAGAGCCCTAATATATCGGACTAAATTATGTTACAAAAAATAATGAATAGACGCCGCCATCTAAGGCGGCGTCTGATCTGTGACTGCACTTATCGCAATGGTAATCGGAGTCGCTTATTGCAGGAAAAGGGTTTGTTTGTGAATAATAAGGTCCCGTCGGCGCTCGTTCGAAACTCGATGGAGGCATGCAAAAACCGTTTGTTTTATTTTCAATTTTGTAGAGCATAATGCTACTTATCATTTTAAATGTTCCTGTTATTTTATTTCTTCTAATAAAATACAAGAAAAAACCTGTCATATTATTTCCTTCAAACTTGGTCACGTGATTGTCTGTGAGGATGGACTTTTTTAGACCTTGCAAAAACAGTAACGGTTTCGTCAAGATTCGGACTTGCGACTTCCTGTCTGAATATCCAAACATCTCGACCTTGACCTTTACACATTTCGGTTTGTAAAATAAACAAATACCTTTGATCTGAACAATTGGTTAAACAATATGAATGGCATGTGTTCACATTGTCTTAATTTATCACATTATTAAAAGTATTGAATATATCGTTAAAAGAGTTTATCTTAAATAGATGTCACGCGGTATAAGTTGTGTTTCAGCGCCAACTACAAAGACAGAAAAACCTTGTTCACGTGCTTGTCCGTGAGGCTGGACTATTTTAGACCTTGCAAAAACAATTCGTCAAGATTCGGACTTGCGACTTCCTGCTTGAAAATTTAGAGCACTAACATCTTGTGTTCACATCGTCTTAATTTATCAAATTATAAAAAGTATTCAATTTATCGCTAAAAGAGTTAAACGTAAGTAGATATCCTTTGAAAGACCGACAATTGTCGTCTGTGATATTTTCGTTTTTCATCGTCTGCTCATATTTATAAATATTAATTTCACTTTCTTTCGTATAATTATTACACCATGAGTGCAAAACAGCCTGGAGCTTGATCAGACACCGAGTTACTCGGCGCTGATCAAGCACTAAGCTCTTTGCAAAGGTGTGTACGTTTACGGTTTTTACGTTACAGTCTTCTAAAGGATATCACGGTGTATAATTTGTGTTTCAGCGCCAAGTACTCCTATGCATTCCACTCTATCGGATATCACCTTCAAGGGATACCACATACCGAAAGACACGATGATATTAGTTTCCATTTGGTCAGCGTGCTACGACCCGAAGCATTGGGACGACCCCACGGAGTTTAGACCAGAGAGGTTCATTGATAGCACGGGCAAACTGATCAAGAAAGATGCACTGATTCCATTCTCAACGGGTAAATACACTACACGTAAAATACAGTATAACTTCTCCAAACCGGATACTTTTTAACAAAAAAATGACATGTAAAAACAGGTGGCTGCTAAATGCAGGCTGAAAGTAATACAGAAATTGTGTGCTTACATGATGAGCAAATGCTCAATTTTCCAAAATATTTTAAGGCCTACTTAAATTTTTGTGTTTACTTTCTCCTACATAATCTTTTAGGGCAGCATATTATTTTATTGTGAATCAGTCTAAACATAGCATATGAAGCATATGAATACAATGGTTAATTGTTTTGCTGCCAATATGGCACCATTGCAAAATGTGCAGTCCCAGATCAGAACCTTAACGTTTTGTCATATAGATAAATTAAGTTATAGAGTAATCGGAAAGGGTTCATTTATGCCTATGTTAATGTTGGTATCTTTTCGTATAAAATATTTGATCTGAAACTTGTCGCTTAAACAGTTTTGAGTTTGGCGGCAAAAGAGTGTAAAATGACAAATCATCGTGTAATAAGCGGCAAACTGTCCAAAATACCAAACACTACGTCGTTATTTGAATGGTCATTTAATACAGGGTTGACTGTATCTTTCCAAGTAGTATTTGACAAATTTATATCAATCTTTGCAAACTGTCCTCTAGCAAAACAAACACACCTGCTTTATTTCCAAACATCGTGCTGATTTCTTCCTTGAAATTTGTGGAACTTAAGGCCGAATATCAAAAACATGAATCCTGGTCAGGCGACGAGTTATTTGACATCTCATTTGGATATAAGCTATTTGTATAGTGTCTGAGTTGTCGTTCCAATAAGACGTATAAGGACAGCAGGATCCCAAAAGGGCAATGGTGTGTTTATCGAATGACACGAACTGTATTATTCTACAGTCAAACCTGTATTGAGCGGCGACTCATAATCGAGGCATGTGTAGTATTCTAGACAGGTGGTCACTTATTGCAGAACGAAAGTGATACAATGCACCCCTCAAACGAGTTTTTGAATTACTTTCTTATTACATTAAGTGACCACCTGTCATAAACAATCACTGTGTTTATATTATTTGATGGCCGCTCAAGACAGGTTTGACTGTATGTTAAAGTCGTGATTATCAAGGTAAGGGTTACCATTATTGTGTTGCAGTGTTATGCTCTTTGTCGCTTCGACAGCATTTCAGTCATTTCTCGACATTCGGCTAGTTGCTGGTGGAGGAAGCCCCTAGTAGCGGAAATGTTCCTTCAGAAGAACCACCGACCTTCCGCAAGTCAGTCGGAAAATTTCCCCATATGAAAATCCGAACCAACCCAAGGCTTCAAATTTTAATTCAATATTGAAATCATTGTAAGAAATAAAGAATTAGCTCTATACGAACAAGACTACTGCTTGCCTTCAGTGTCGTTCTAAAAGGATTGGGTGCAATGCCGTTTTAAAACAACATCAACGTTATGTGTATCTGGCATGCACTATGATAGGACTGCCAACAAAGGACTGCAAACAATAAGGAATGGAAGCATGTCTGAAATATGTGGAAAAATTACTTCACAACAACATGAACCTTCTGCCTCATTTCAAACGAACACCGTTACCAAGCGCTTGTAATGGTTAAGCTTATTCCATTTTAGTGCAAAAAGGTTAGCGTGTCCATTAAACACATTATATATTTCTGTGCTAGGGCCACGCCAGTGTGTGGGGGAGCCATTGGCACGGATGGAACTGTTTATGGTGTTCGCCAATCTCCTGCAGAGGTTCAGGTTCGAACCTGAAGACAGCGCCGTTAAGCTGTCTCTGGAGTCCGCGATGGACGAGATCACCAACAATCCTCTTCCGTTCAAGATCCGCGCATACAGAAGGGCGTAACCGGTTTTTTGCAGTGGAAGAATACGTTTAAACGGCAACGAAATGTCAAATATATGAAATATTGAGACTTGTCTGGGACTTTTAAAAATATATTATTGTCAAACAGTTTTGAGTCAGATCATATGCCGTCTGGTCTTGATCTTAACTCTTTGTATAGATTGTTGGTGATCAGTATCTAATTTGTTAGATGAGTGAGCGACAGAGGAAGAATAAAAACCAGTGATTATAAGCTTTTTGTTACTATTTGCCACTAAAGACTGTGAATAACGACAGTAGGCTTACATGTGTATATTAAAATTGGGCCACATCACGCGAAAAGGGGCACTCGGACACTGTTTGCAATCTTAGAGGACATCCAATTCTACCTTTAAATGAATACAAATTGTAAATTTTGTGACAGGATGCTGGAATAATAGCGCTGAAAAAGAACTGAGTCAGCGCTTTTTTATATGTCCGAGTGCCCCTTTTCCTGTGACGTCGGCCATATATTTTTACCTGCGATAAAACACAGGTCAGCTTTAAATACTTATTTTTCTCTTCAAGTTTGTTCATTTCTCTCAAAAAATCATTTCAATAGTTGTTGTACTTTCTCGTTAAAATTAATAGATGCCAATTCTCTCACTGACAGTATACGTTTATGGACCGTCGTCGGTCTCAGAATCCGACGTCAAATGTTCCAGGAAATATGCATCAAACTTCATTTCACGTTTGTAGAATGAAACTACATTGCGAAAACTGTCACTCGTAAAATCAGAGAAATAGTGTCCGCCTGCCCAGATAGTAACACCAGGGTGGCCATACCACGTGGTTTCTGACGTCATTTTGGTTACACTGAGTAGCAGTTTTGGAGGAAAACAATGCTTGATTCTATGTTTGGAAGTGCGATAATTATCTTATTTCCCACTGGATTTTGATGTCATATGCCGCAATCGAAGGAGTAAGTATGTATATTTGTATATACTTTAAACTGTTTTCCACCAGTGCAGTAGTTTCATCCCGAAAACGTGTACTGCATAACTATGCACTATCGGCATGGTACTGCGGCAAGCAATTCTACTTCATAGTTTTCACGATTTCAGGAAAATACTACTTCACTGATGGCAAACATTTAAGGGTATACGAATTCATATCATTGTTTTCCTTCGACTGCGCTATATGTCATAAAAACGAGTGTGAAATAAGAAAAGTACGGTACTTTCAAAATTCGATTCAAGCGTTTTTTTTACTTGCCGTTGTAACAAAAGTGACATCAAAATCACGTGGTATGGCCACCCTGAACACATGCGAATAAATTATTTCAAATTTAATTTATTTTTTGCATCTAACAATAAATACGTACAAAACACACGACGATTTCGTGCATTTGTACGTAGAGAACAATATTGATTTTTTTTTAAAAAACAACAACACTTTAGTCTTGAGCGGAATTCGAGCCTCCACTCCCGCGAAAAGTTCTGAAAATGTGCAACCCATCTTCTACCACTGATAACATTTTCTATTTTAAAGGTGTTTGCGGCTGTAACAAATCTCAGGTATCGCGAGAGTTACGTAATATCGGTGTACGAGCATTTCACACATGTTAACATTGTTTTAAAAGTGTTGTATAAATATTTGTAACTTGTTACTTGATTAATTAAATGCAATGTGAAAAATGCATATGCATTTTTCGTTTTCACATTTCATTTCAATAATCGATTTTATGAGAGTAGTGGAAAATGGCTCTTTATGGTTCTAAGCCGTAGAAAAGTGTGACTTTGGTCACTAGAAAAGAGTCAATCAAATCTTTGACTTCAATCAATCAATTAACTGGTAAATTAAGCTCTTTTTACCATTTTTATTTCTTTAGAAATTCAGTTAGGTTCTATATTAACAAAACAGCACATTTTTTTGTACTGCAAAGATTCACACAAACATCGTGCTTTTGAGGGGATAATTTGCCTTTATTAAGTCATTTTGGACGCCATCCTGAATTTTCAGCTCAATCATTATTTTTGCTTTTGGTGAACCATGATTACCATTTCATAGTCTCAAGATTGAACAATATATTAAGCATTTTAGTATTCTACATGTGCCCAATGCTGCCTGCCTTATTTTACGCTGGTAAATTTACCCTCGACCATTTTTTAGTCATACAATCTGTGTCTGTTGCCATCTGAGATAACGACAAAGCAACAAAAAAAGAAAGTCATACAATGAATAAAAAAAGAAAAAACAAAATTATATATGCATGGTATATCATAACTGGTCATTTGACTAACCCTTCCATCGCCTTTGGGCTTACAAATCGAAAATGCAAAGCAGTGAAGTCCCAGACCAGACGCCGCCTTACAGGCGGTGTCTGATCTTGGAGTGCACTATTTTCATCGGCGCCTTTAAGCGACTACAGCAGTGAAAGGGTTAAACTGACTGTATTATCGGTTTTTTTCTCGATTCCATGCCGGTTCGGCTGTGATAAAAGATGGCCTACAAAGCGGTACAAAACTCTCAGGTATCACATGATCCGCTTATTTATAACACATCGTTCCGTTTCTGAGAACTTTGAACTGGTTCAATACGCCATTTTCTTCCGAAAACGGTCATGCTAGTGTAGAAGTTTCAAAACACTCTTCGGATATAAACACTCTAGTGTGTGTTTCAACCTAGGAAATAAACACTCCTCTCTAGTTTAAAAACACTCACCTCGGTCATATATTTATAACTGAGTTACTGTATGGAAACATACTTTGATACAAAATCAGAACAATATTTAAGGCTAGCCTAATCAGAATGACCATTTTCGGAGGATATTGCGTATGACAAAAAGCGCATAAGCCACATGCAGTGCTTTATTAACCATTCATAAGCCAAATTGAGTGTTGTTGCAGTTTTTCGTATTTTCAAATCGATAGCCAGTTTATACTGCATTCCCAAAAGTCAGCCTATCAATTTGTTTTATTACTTTGATCACTGAACCAGATGTATTGGTCTCTTTGCATTATGATGTAAACGTGATTTTATAATGAATTTCCCAAAGGCGACATTAAAATGATTTTACGCTGAAATAGTTTTCATAGTTTAATAATTTATCTTTACCTTTAAAAGACAAATACGGGAAAAACAAAAAATATGGCATTCTTGACAAAAAGGGTAACTCGTTCAGGCGCTAACAAATATGGGCCCGGATTGGCCGTTGCGCTCTCCCTGTATCTTCTGATTAGTGGATTTCGCTGCTTTAGACACGTCCACACTGAAACACCTGATAAAATAAAAATATACGTATATGAAAAAGGGAGGGCGTTTTGATTTATTTTGGGAAGTGCGTAATTTGCTTCCAAGCGTCATCTGCTACATAACTCACAACAGGCGTTCCAGCGTGGTTAACCCCTTCACTGTAGGAAGCAACATATTTCGTCTGATTCATTTTCATACATATTAACTTAATATTTGGCAAAAAAATGGCCGAATGTAAAACAGCTTGGATCCGAATAAGACGCCGAGCTACTTGGCGTCTTATCCGGGTCTAAGCATTTTGCATATGACACTTTGGTTTGGGGTTAGCAGTGAAGGGATTAATTATAAGTGTTCAGCAAAAACTAATTGTTTGGCCAGTAACAGGGGCAATTGTGGGATGGAGGTTTTGTTGGAAATGCAATAACCGTAATATCGTACGAAGCTTGTTTAATCTATTAACATCGCCACTTCTGTAATGCTGGGAAAGTGGTCAGTTTGCGTCATACACCTAGTAGACAAAGATCAGGCACTGCAGTTTGAACGCGATATCGGAACAGGTTTAACACTATTTGCAGAGTTTGTAGACATATATTACTACCTTTGGCACGTGTCAAACAGTGCAGTTTGAAATGCAACAACTTATCTGGATCAATGCTGTTTGAATGCCGAAATGGTCCATTTTCCAACCGACAGTCTCTTTATATTCCCTATGTAACTTGTTACATACATTGTTCGTTGTAATTATTTGGATTCCTTTTCGTATTTCGGTCTCTACTTTAATACTGTTATCAGCTATAGTTGTGTGATGATTTTAGAGACTATGTTATCATTTTAAAATCCAGAACAAATAGACGTTCCTTAGCTGTGAATTTACTCTGTCAAATACAACTGTAGAATTTTGCCTTAATTCATTGCCACTGTACTACAATCATGACTGTCAGTGGAAAATGAAATCAATCGGCTTATGATCGGGATCGAAGCAGATAGCAAACTTAACAGTCATAGCCTGAGTCGTGAACAGCCGTACAAGGGTTAATGCAAGTCACATGTGTGCCATTTTCTGTTAAACCTTAATGTGCCCGTCATCACCAATATTGTATATCTAAAATAAGTGAAGCCAAAGTATATGATAGAGTCGACCTTAACCGGTTTCTAGAAAAATAAGCTACATCAACGA
>JAULCE010299732.1:0-10662 GCA_032359355.1 Macoma nasuta | reverse complement strand
GACGCCGCCTTGTAAGGCGGCGTCATATGTGGGACTGCACTATTTTCAATCGCGCATTTCGGCGACTTCGGCGGTGAAAGAGTTAATTTGCAACGTAGTGGTAGGCCCAGCGTCATTTAAAAAAATCGAGACCAATATATCAGCACGTCTCACCTTCAGGATCGATTCAAAATTACGTCAGAATTGGAACCCCATTCCACAAAAAAGATATGAGGATAAAAAAGATATGAGGATAAAAAGATGCTAGCAAACTTACTCGATACTGACTTGTGGCATTTAAATTACACTCTGTGGTGAAACCTGATGAGTGTTTCATTTGCTACATTTGCACCTTTGTATAGTTTATTCCAATCGGTTGAATAATCAAAGGGTCAAAGAATATCTGTTAAAATTGCCCCGCAATACGCAATACTGTACAGGGCAAAATGTTTTGTCGATGAGTATAGTTAACTATTACGATACAATTAAGGTCAATAATCCATGATTCTATCATTAAGCTAAATGTTGGGCACACAAAAAATGTTCTTTGCATGTGCAAGGCGATGGCTTGTCTGAAAATCTACTGGTCGTTAGAGTGATAATGATAAGCCAAATAGTCGATCATTTAGTTCATAAATTTCAGTAGAAAAGCTGGAAATATTCCACAATTGATAAACGACGTAGTGATTCATGAATATGCATCATTGAAAGTTTTGAGGATACCAACCTTTGTTTCCAGTATTTGCAGTCTAGCGTCAAATATGCCCTTCATATATTTGACGTCTCCATGTTGTTTTATTTCAAGCTCTAGTAGACGTGTGTTCAGGTCTGTAACCTTAGATCCTAGACTTGGATCGGATGTCTGTCTTAATATTTCATTACTTTTTCCAATCTAAATAATAAATACTTTATATTTGAAGTTATACATACACAATCTTTAAGAAACAGGTTTGATTGTAGTAAACCAGTTTGCACAAATCAACATTTTAAAATTTTAATATTTCATACATAGATATTCCACTTACTCAGGTTTAACTAATTAATTAACAGTGACAAGCCGAAGGGCGAATGTTGGAAACACTGTGCAAGGCAAACAATCTTGAAAACGGTCCTTTGATATTATTTGCGATTGACAATATGTATGCGCCATGCAATGGGTGTATTGTTGAGCAGAATTGAATAATAGTCAGTATTATAACAGGGTGGATGGTCTCTCTTTCAATAACCTTGTCGAGGTGAGAATTTGCTCATGCAGAAGAAATGCAATTTCAATACGGAATTAAGTATTAAGTACATTAAACGATTAAACTGCAGGCACAATAGATTTTATTTACCTTTGTTTCACTATCAGACTAGTACAATTTGGGTTTCAATGGTAACAATTGTTTTTATAGTAAGCATAGTTTTTATGGGTAAACCGGCTGTAGGTTATTACAATTACCTCTGCTATTTGTTGTCCAACGTCTTGTATCCGATCACGTAGCTGGTTATAATTTTCCTCTGATGAGTCTTGTCGTGTTGTCATATCGTCAAGGGCAGATGTCATCTGTTGTTGCTCAGTAGCAAGTACATCTATTTCGTTGCGGACCTCTGTGATCTTATGGTGTAGCGCCCTCAATTCCAGCTCTTTATTTAGAGAAAGATCGAGCAGATTATCGCGGAGCTAAACTCATAAAGAAAATAAACCATTATATACCATACTATTTTTTATGCTATTTTAGACTATTCTACAATGTAAAACTCTGGCGAAAGGAAAGTGCAAACTTTGATTGTCGTCGTTTGCAACAGATGTGACAAAAGGCAATTCTATTGAATAAACGGATACCACAATTACTCCAAGTATTTGGACCCTTGTGTTCGAGTGCCCAAAAGGTTCAATGAGTTAACTTGATAACCCATAATATAAGTTCTGAAGGTAGTATTGAACAAATAAGAGCGTTCACTAAGATCAAAATACCCCCTATGGATCAGGTTAATCTGCGTTGATCTTATTTGCCTGTTTACATATTAATGGTGAATGAAAAAACTCGTTAAAGACATTCTGCCTTAACCGCTTCATTGTCATAAGCGACAAAATCTGAGCCTAAGGCGGCAAAGTTGCTGACTTTTCGCCAAATATAGAGAAATCTAGATGACACCAATAAAGAAAATGCATATTCATCTTATATAACAGCTTAGCATTAAACGAACCAGTTTAGGCAAATGTTACTCATTAAGGGGACATTTAACCAGTGTATTTTAAAGCGAACCAGTTGAATATCGGTCGATTTATCATAAAGTCGAGTATAAGTTTGGTAAAGCTTTGATACAATCTGTTGTAGCGAAAAGGGCCGGACGACATAAGGGACGCTACAATCAATTGCCTTGAATAGCTGCAGGTTCAATCACAGGTTCATTCAGAAGAGTTTTTATCTATGTCAAAGTAAATGGAACTATTTTTATTCTTTCGAATTACTCGTAATTCAATTCGAACGTTTGTTATTCCAACTATCTTAAAACATTAACGAGGTTCGACTATTCATGTCAGTGTCTATGGTATTTTTCCATCTGTTTCCGAAAATTCTGTGAAGTAATATAAAACCTAAAACAATACATGTAGACTACTGTGAATTTACAGTGTTTTTCTGACCCCCCACAACAACAACTGATTTAACAATCATTTGCCAATCACTGCTTTAGGTCGATTCACAGCCTTATGCAGATTGATAAGTTCATAACAAAGAGGCCACCCAGCATTAAGTTAGATTGTGGTTCATCATAAACAGGAGTCCGTGTTCGCAAAGCAAAGTATAGGTCAGTGTATTATAGTTCTCCTCCATTTTCAATTTGTCGTGTGTTACGAGATGACAGTGATATTGAATTAAATTCGAATTCAAATCAACACCTGGATTATCTCTGTTTTAGCACCAATGCACTCAATTCTTTTCTTTAGTACTGGTTCTTCCAGGAGTGAGATCATAAGGTTCAACCCCTTTCTCATGTCAGCGTCACTTATCTCCAAGTCTCCAGAGTGCATGCAGGCATTTCTGACATCTTTTATCTAACGTATCAAAAATAATACATGTCAAATGCAATAACAACAGCTTTCACGGGCAAACAGTGCGCATCCTGAAATTGACTCACATTGTTGGTAACTAGCAAACATATTGTTTCATATGAAGTAAAGTGTTAGACTACGTATTATCTCATATCATACGTAAACACATCTTAAAGTTTGTCATTGAATAGATCTCTTTGAATAACCCAGGTCCCATGGCTGTCCCAATTTATACTTAGCTATTTCCAAAGTAAAACAGGCTTCTCGTGTTTATATGGTTAACCATATGCGTGCAACAATCATTCTTTTTCCAAACATGATCGTTTATTGTTTCAACAAAAACAGCAAAATCTTACAATTTATGTCTTTTGTAAACAGTTCAGGGTCAACACAAAAGTAGACAAAAACGATAAGAACCAAATGCATTGTCATTGAAACTCGTTAGTTTTGTACATTATTACAATTTGATATGTCTAAAAGGTTCGATAAAACATAAAAAAGGGACGAAACAATAACTTTGTAGTAAATTGTTGACTCTGATCTATGGTTAGAAATGTGTTTTGTTTGGATATTTTAAATCAGTCCTGTTTGAGCAAAACTAACCTTTGCTAGTATTTATGAACCTGGTTTTACTCCATGCAGGAATATAACATTATATATAGAAAATTGTTAAGTCTGACTTCTCAGTTGCAAAAAATACACGATTTTAAGACAATAAAATGTTGCCAAACTAATATTTTCTCAATTGTTAGGGGAAATGATATTCGAATGCAGGTACAAAAATCACCAAAGCTGTCTTCCTTTTCAATTTCATTCTTCACAGTTTTAACAACTTCTAAACTGTCCTTCCTCACTTTGCCAATCATCTTCACCAATGGTTAATGTCCAAGAATAGCGGGCATAAAGCAATCTATTTCAGACCAATTCTTCAACATTTGTTTCTTCCAAACTTATTAATTAGATTCGTCTTGTAAAAACGATTCTAACGAGTAGTCACAACAAAGAGCTTGTCGTATATAAAAAACTGTAGCAGCCTTCATGCTGGTCTTATCTAAACCGCTGAATTGTGGTCATATGTAAGTGTCAAAGCCCTGTAAAAGCATACTGTACCTCTTGCAAAACTGCAGTGTCCGAGAGAAACTGGTGGAAAAATCGACAGTCTAACATCATTGTCAATAATCCCGTACAATCGCTGTCTTCCGCCTTGGTCTGCTTCACACAGCCGTAGGGTTGAAATAGTTTGGCCACCTCCCATACATCTGATGGCCAAAGTTGTGGGTTACTGTTAGTCCAAGCGATATTTGGACATGGAGCGTGCACATGATACGGTAGGATTTCTTCAAGCCATATGTTGCAAACATTGACACAACAGTTCATTCGCAATGTGGTGTTTTTTTTGTCCGGTGTTTTGGTTTTAACAGCGCTCTTGTGGGTGCATAGTGTGCAGTTTGTGGTTGCGGCAATTTGGTTTTTCTGTCGAACACTTGCAGAAACATCCTGGTGAAATTCGAATGCCTTCTCGTCACAGAAACTGGTAATACCTAGCTTGAGGTATAGCAACGACAAACTTGTCTTGACCAAATTCAGGTATTTGCTGTTACTTAAGCGTCCCGCCTGCATGTCTGTTTCTGAAACAATATATTCTTGAACTATTTAGAACAGTATGTATTTGATAAGGTTGAACATTTGGTTTGGTATTACTGAATTTCTCTCGTATGACAGCATACTCTCGACCCAAAATTACAAACCTGATTCCCGATGTAGCAGAAACATTAACTCCCACTCAGAAAATACCCGGGTAATCATACTAAATAAACTATTATGTAAGTATTTTTGTATTTAAGTTTAGAGAGTGTGTGTGTGCGTGTGTGTTAAAAAGCGGTACTTTAGGCATCACTCCTAGATCCAAATTAGGTTAAGGAGCCTAAAAGTGTATATATACATTAGGTTTAGTTTAGGTTTAGGAACCCATTAGGGTAAGTTTAGGGTAAGAGTTAGGGTACGTTTGAGAGTTAGAAGTCAAAAGAACAAAGAATATATACATCACCCTGTTAGGTACATTAGTCCCTGTGTGTGTGTAGTGAACAGGTTAGAAATACACACCCACATACCGGGAAACCACTACTAATTGGGAAACACCCCGGTTTGTTTTAAGGCTAAGTTTCTGAGTTGCTAGTCACCTTAAAATAGTCTTCTCTAATTTAATCAAACCTTTTCCCCATAAGGCTGGTTCCTATCACATACAAATGTGTATAGAATTACATGCAGTTATGATAATGTGTGTATACACCAAATTAACTGTTCACCAATTGTACAAAAAAAAAAAACCTGTCTGCATCACATGTTGCACACAATGACTCGAACCTCAAGGAGGATTAAACCCACGTAAAAAATCCTTTTTTGGTCTTAAAGGCGTGTGCGGCAGTTACAAAATATCGGCTCTCGCAAGAGTTACATTTCACCGGTGTACGAGCATTTCACACATGTTTAGATTGTTTTAATTATTTGGTATACGTATTTGTTACTAGTTTTACTTTAAAACGATTAATCAAATGCAATGTGAAAAATGCATATTAATGAATTAATCGTTTTGATGAATGTCATGGTAAATAGCTCTATATGGTTCTAAACCGTAGAAAAATGTGAATTTGGTCACTAGAAAATAACCAATAAAATCTTAAAAATATCGGTGACCCCTATCTTTTATTTCATATTTCAACAAGTATTTGCATGGTCTTTCAAGCTACAAAGTTTAAACAAAATTTATTATTATGGCAAAAAATCACCCTTACTGCCGCCAACGCCTTTAAGTTAAAAATTCCAAAATTATTCTTTTACCTGTCTGCTTCACATTCTGAGCAAGGGTCATTCTGACGAACAGTCTCTGTGAAATAAATCGGAGGAATGATAAACTAACTGGTAGCTAAGATCTAGGCATTCACATTGAGCCCTCTGTATAATTCAGGCACACAAATATTGCCATCTGTCTAATTTGTAAAATGATTGTTCAGACATTCCATCAGAGAGCCTAACAGTTTAGAACCTGAATGGATACAGTGCAACTGGTCACTTGTCATACTTCATGCTGAACTTGACCGTGATAGAGTATGTAAAGAGCATTGCTCATTATCAATCGCCGTATATTCCTTGATCCTAGGCGTAGACACGTGTCATAATTAATTGATTTTCCCTAATTTGAACGATACTGGCGGATTTAATAATAATCAGGTGAGAGCTTTAGCAGAAAACAATCTAATTCTGCTTGGGTGGGGGGGGTTCCCCTAAAAAAACCGAGGAACATAATCTATCTGTATCTGATTTCTTATAAAACATATTGAAAGTGTGCATTTTGAACTATTTATTATAATAATTATAATAGTTTGGCCCTGTCGCGTGCCAAAAACACACAGCGATATGAAAAATGCATTGTAAATATGTTATTGTCTGTAGCGGTTTGTGCCGTAACGCCACTTTTAAAGGATGGTCGTGAACGAAACTGTTTGTTATCTAGGGGGATTTCATTCGGCTAGACAATTACGCAATGCTTTATGGGTTTATACTAAAACAGAAATGTAACCTCAGTCTTGATTATTCATCAGGCCTAGTAAAGTTACCCAATGACTCTAGTTAAGTTACCCAATGACCCTTTTTCGTGACTTCCAAAATCTGGACAGTTGAGACGTGGCGTTTGACCAGAGCGGAAGTGTTATGAGTCCTAGCGAGAGAGACTATGTTTAAAATGTACGAGGCATGAAGTTGTTTAACTGATAAAGACGTATAGTTTAGAACCCAGTGTGTTGTGTTGTTCGAGTATGTCACAAGAACAGGGGAAATACTGTTGACTATGACGATTGTCAAACAGTACAGACTCTAACAAGAAATAGCATTTCAAACACGGCAGTAAATAAATTATGTGTCTACAATGTTTAAAATGTCAGGTTGCCCTTTTGCTGTGACGCTGGGCAATTATATTCTCTATCATATATGTTACATATTGTAATTATAAAAAAAAACATTATAACAAGAGCAAAAGAAACGTTAAATAACAGTTATTGGTCATAATGGGATATTTAGGTTAGTATTGTATAGAAAGTTCTAGGTATATTTTTTCGACTATATGCATGGATTAAGAAAATGTCTGAATGTTTTTAGCCGGAGCGAAATGCATCACTGTAGAACATTTTTGACAGTTTACATGACTGTAAACGGTACAATTAGTATTTTGATAACATAGGATTTTGATACAGTGAAAATAATCAGATACTAGTTGGAAGTGACACGAAAATCTTCTTTAGTAGATGAAAACTAGTTCGTCGGTGTCAGGATAATGTAAGCGTCCAGAAACAGTCCCATGTGTAGCTCATAAATTACCAGGTCGAGGTCAGGACTGCTGAGCCTTGGGGCCCATTCCGAACCAAAAAAGCAGCACCATGCTGTAACGCCCAACGGCGAACAAAAAAACCCAATCATTACATCGGTACTAACAACTTCCAACTGTATTCTGAAGAATGAACCTCTGAATAGACGAAACAGAAATCAGTCAAATTACTAGTAGTAATTAAGTTAAGCTTTATCATTAACATCACAATGAAATGTCGCACACAACTGCATATAAGAATAAATGTATTACTGATTTAATGTTATTATACAAGGAATGTTACCTTAATGCATTACAAACAATTTATATTATGATAACGTCACCAGCGTGATATAACAGCGTGATATAAAGAAAACTCGTTTAATTAATTCCATATTTAATGACCACTCATGTAATATCCTCTATGTACAACTACACCAGTGATCGTTTCTCCGACAATGTTTCTGATCAGGGTCTACACTGTTTGATACTTGCGGGAATCAACAACGTTTTGTCCACTACCACGTTAAACAATGAACACTGATCAGCTATTGCGTTTTAAATGTGGTGGCTGGTCTTGGTCTACACTATCTACAATTACATAAGGAACCCTCTTCTTATGAATGACTCAAATGAGTTATTCAAAGGGTGCACAAGCAATAACCTTCTAACTGTTTAGCTTTTAGACTCAGGTCAGTTATTCATATAGTATGACATCAAAAAATATCAACCAAATCGTACTTGTATTTTGTGATATAAACGAAATTGATAACTAGTCATTGACGCTGACTGACTGCTTATGTTCCTATAATCAATTTACCTACGGCTGTGCGTTTAGAAAATGCTCAATTCGAAATAATGTTATATCGTGAATTCGATAAATGTTAGGTGTAAAAATATGTATATATTGTTTTTGAAGAGTTACCCCGAAAACAACAGTTAAAACGAAAGTGCACAGATTTCTCTTTGCCGTTATTTAAAAAATGTATAAGTTATTTCAGAAAAGCAAAATATGTCTTTTCTATGATTGTTTCAATATCAGTTTATGAAACCATGAAACATGGGTGTTATTTAGGACAGATAATCGCTTAAGGCAGAATACGAGTTATGTAGAATGCTCTCACAAGTACTTTCTGCATTATGTTAATCTGCTTTAACCCTCTCGTCGCCTTACTTGAATGTATCGGTTGTAATTGGTTTGGGATTCAAAGTGTTTGCGCAATTGAAAACAGAAATAAAAATAAACTTTGACTTTTCTCAAACCCTTATATTCGAATAAAAGATTGTTGCAAAAAAAAGGAAAGTCCCTTATTAGATGCCGCCTTCAAAGCTTCTTTGCAGAGATTCGTACCTGTCTCCTTTAATGGACTGTGAACTAATCAAAACTGTTGATACATACTTGATTCGTGCATGATTGTGAAGGTAAGACACAGCCAAACTAGTGCATACACATAACATGCACATTTAAGCGTTCGTCCGTGTGCTCGAACCTAAATATATTCCGACATTCTCAAAAGGCTCTTCAAATATACGCCGAAGAACATCATATCTACGATTTCATACCAAATTTAATAGCGTATGTATGTCCGTCTGTGTGTAAGAATCGAATATTCTTGAGAAATGACATATCGACCTCTTGGCTGAGATGAAAATACGTATAGAAACCACATTACGTTTACGTGGATGTTTGGATAAGTACCATATAAACGCTAATATATCATATTTAATAGTGTATATGTGTCCGCCTGTCTGCAAGACTAAGATGTTTTTAGAAGATAATATATCAGCCACTTGGCTGAAATAAAATTCGTACCTAACCCCCAAAACTTGCCTGTAGCTTTGTCAAAATTCATAATTCATTTTACATGGGTATCACGGTAAGATACAGCCAAACATGTACACGCACATACACCCAACATATGAGTCTGACAGGCCTGTACCTACACATATGAACCATATCTATTTTTGGATGCATGTTCTAGACCCTCATCTACGCTTTCATACCAAATGTAATAGTGTACGTTTGTCTGTCTGTCTCTAAGACTCGAATAATCTTAGGAAATGACATATCGGCCTCTTGGTTGAGATTAAAATACGTACCTGACTCAATTAAATGGCATGTAACTTGGTCAAACCTTAGGGTCCCTAATGACTCATACAATGGTATGAAGGTATGACACGGACACGCTCTTACATACTAAATACATAATCTTGACATCCTTGTAAAGGCCCTTAAAATAGACGCCGAAGTACCCAATAAATAGGAATTACAGGCCTTATACTACATATAGGAATCAGATATGTACGTAGGTGTTTGGCTAAGACCCACATCTACGCTTCAATACCAACTTAAATAGTGTACGTGTGTCTGTCTGTCTGTAAGACTCAAATATTCTTGACAAATGATATATCGGCCATTTGGCATAACTAACCCCCTTACATGGCCTGTAACTTAGTCAAAACTCGGGATACATAATCAATATATGCAAGTGGTCAAGGTCAGAGACAGCTAACGCGTGCATACCCAATGCATGCATATCTGAGCCTTCGTCAGCGTGTACGAGCCGAAATTATTCCATCATCCTAAAATGGCCCTTAAGATAGACGCCAAGGGATCCAATAAAATAGTCTAAGAGACCTATATATAGGAACCAGCTCTTTGCATGACTGCATGGTAAAAACCCACATATACGCTCACATAATTATTCAACAGTGTACGTGTGTCCGCCTATCTGTGAGGCTCAAATATTCTTGGAAACTGATATATCGGCCACTTAATAGAAATGAAAAAAGCGAATCTGGCCATCTTTATTGGACAATTACTTGGTTAAACATTGAGGAACATAATCAATTCATAGAAGGGTATTGAGATACAGACAAAAAACGTACTTACAAATTGTATACATATCTGAGTGTTTGTCTGTGTGAACGAATCGTAAATTATTTCAGCATCATCACAAAATCACGTAAAATGACACAGACGGCCCCAATAAAAGCGTCTAACATACCTATTCCTATTGTGTGATTTGAACTAATACTGCACTCTTGTATTATAATAATATTGACGAACCCAAATTACAGGTAATTGAGCTTTGGAATTGTACATGACTGAAATTTATAGCTTTCTGTTACGGCTAGGAACTGTGGCCAAAGTACCTATTTAGCTTGTTATAATTGAACTTCCCATAAACATCACAGTTCACGGGTCAAATATAAGCTGCGTTATGGCTATGAGCTATAACGCCCTTTGTTTGGGGACGAATCACTCACGAACGATCAGTGCCTGGGC
>JAULCE010299621.1:0-10663 GCA_032359355.1 Macoma nasuta | reverse complement strand
TTATGCTAAATAGTCGTAAGAATGTATTGTACAAGTCGCAAAAACAGCAAAATGCTACTTCTACACCGACATTACAAGTATACTAGTCCAAATATTCGCGGAAAATAGGAAAACTATATAGATCGGCGAAAAAGAGTCGTTACCTGTTGTAAGCACATAATTGATAGCGCTAAATCATAAGAATGTAATGTAACTATATTTTGAAGTAAGTGTTATGATTGGTACAGTAAAATCAGGTAATATTATGCTGAATTGAAATTCATTTTCACGTTCCGTAACAATTTCCATTTGTAACATGACACAATCCAGATCATGATTTACGTTGTAAACTGTGACTGCGTGCGCACACATCAGTGGTACTACGTCACACCAAATACGGATGTCGTTAGAGTTTTATAGCTTGAACGTATTAAATGTTACACCGGGATACTATGTACAGCGTCTTCAAATAGCTTTGAGTATTTGCAGAACGTTCACGGGGAAATGAGGGCCAAATGCGACTTAAGTCGACATTGTAAACAAGTGAAGTCCAGTAGAAGGCGGTGTCTGATCAGGCACTTTACTTTTTTACAACAGAATTTATTCCGAATAATAGGATTTCGGAAAAGCCAAAGTATATTTGAATAATTCTGTTTTTATTTCGTTAAAATATTTGATCCTTAACCAATTACAACCGACATGTTTTGTTTTGGCACTGTAAGGGTTAATATACATGTCATCCCGTTGATCTCATCATAATGAATTCAATATTGACCTGTGTCATAGGAATACAGATAATCGGAAATATGATATCTTATTGTAAATCTAGGCAACGCAGCTTCTGGTAGTGGCATTGACCATTTTCTATGCGTTTAACCCTTATTCCGCTAGAACAATTGTCGTCTGCTCAAGCTCTCGTCTGCAGCCCTTCTTAACTAGCCTCTAGCCTTTTTCAAACAGTGTCTGAGTTGATTCAAATTTGTTGAAACAATTGCCTGGAAACCAATCAGCTTGGATCCGGACTAGACGCCGAGTTACTCGGCGAATGATCTTGATCCCAGCCTTTTGCATAAAAAATGCAAAAACGACCATATATAAGGGTTTGAACGCTGTTTTAACTGCTTAAATGCTAACGCAACACAAACGAAATGCCAGAGCAAAAGTACAAATTCCTGGTCGTCTTTGATGACTATTTTCACAGAGAGCGTCACACAGTTTGGTGCCGGATTGTAACTCGGCGTCTAGTCTTGCTCCCAACTGTTTGTTCACGAGATCTGTGTTCAGTTTCTACGGCGTTTGATGTTATAGAAAAACGTGCCTACATGAACCACTGTACTGAAGTCTAACTGCTTCAAACACTCAGGAAAGAAACAGAATGTCCCCTAACCGTCTGAGATAACATTTTATCACACAATAATTACCTGATGTTGAAAGGTTACATATTGAATTTTATTGGCCGCAGTATCGTAAATGTATCTTTTATATTGATGTTTCATAATCATAGACGACCGAGGTTTTAAAGCTTCCGAAATAATTTGGTGCAGTAGAGGTGTTCTTCTATCTCGATTGAACGCTAACCTAACGCACACGAAATGCATACATAATTAAAACAAGTCTTTATTATTATGGTTGTTGAAAGGCTTGTAGTTAGATCAGGCGCCGTGTAATTTGTTGATGGATTAGTTCAAAACTGTTTGCATAGGTTACATGTATTAGCGCTAGAAGACTCGGTCTTTAATTGGGAATGAATAAAACGTTATTACCACTGTAACTTTGAACTGATTCTTTTTTTTGTTTACATTGACTAGTCACGAACTCACACCGTTATCACATTCTTTGAGGTTAATTTAGAAGGCCTGATCGTAGAGACAGTTGCTATTTTAATGCAGGTCAAAAGAAATGCAGAAGGCTCTCATGGGACCCTTGTGAATTACTTTTGATTTATATCAAGCTGCCACCACCTGGTTTGAGGGATATCCATATGTCTTTATTGAATGGTCGCATTAGAGAGGTTTTACTCTACTTTTACCGTGTTTTTGTTTATTAACGCGTTTTTCTGTAGGCACTAATAACCTATGCAAACAGTTTGATGTCACTTAGCGTATTTTTCGTTTCCGAATTGTTTGACGATCATAGCATAACATTTTTACACAGACCAGATATTAAATGCATCGTTAGCGTTCAAAAGGAAAAGAATCGCGTTCCGAACACATGTGTCTTTGGCTTTCTGTCTGGCGCCATAAATGTAAATGCTGGTTATTTGATAGACATTGTCACCATTAAACATTCAATGCGAATGAAAAATGTCTAGCAGTTTGCCTTTTAGAATATCATATTTTAATACAACACCATGTTATTGTAATCATATCAATCTATGCATGTGTTCTACTAACAGTATCCTACTTTACGCGTAACCCTTATCCTGCCGATCGCCATAGTGATATCGCCAATCAGCTTGAATCCGGATCAGTCGCAGAGTAACTTTACGTCTGATACGGATTAAACGTGTTTGACATTCGGGCAATACTTTTACCAAATTTTAACGGCATCGAACAAGGTTCAAAAATCAGGCAGACGAGAATTTTTGTAGATTAGAATTTTGACGGCAGGATAAGGGTTAATCAAAAATCAATCATCCAATTTACTTAATGTATAACGATGGGTTTTCCATCTAACAAATACGGAACTTGTGGAGAAGTGGGCATTGCGTGGTCTGAATTCGTGTTACGTTTTTTTATGAGGTATCTGGTGTCTACAAAACTAGACCTATGAAAACAGTGCAAACCCTGATTAGAGGTCTCTTCAACCTTTTCACCATTATATGCGACTGTAATCAACATAACGAACAGTGCAGTCCAAGATTCCAAGCCGTCTTTCGTCCTTTGTCAATTTGATAAGCTCCTGTACTGTATTGTACTGTATTATTTGAATATATCAGTGTCGTGAGTCTGAGGCTTAAGCTGTAACTAGCCTGTAACATGCAGGGCCCCAGATAACGTGCGTATATAAATTGCTAAATTCCTTATTTCTTCACCAAACCCTACAGAATGACCACTCGTTAGAATCGTCTTGAAAAGACGGTTGTAACGAGTAGTAACTCGATAAGGTTTAAGACTTTTTTAACGAGTGGTCACTCGATAGGGATTGGTGAAGCAATTAGAGATGCTTTGTCAAAAATGTGTATATGTAGTCCTGAACATGCGAATAGATAATTCTCGTGTTAGATGGGTGAAAGATACATGCACTTGTCAATACGGTCGTTAACCCTTCGTCTGCTGCGAAAATTGTCGTCTGCTAAAAATGTCGTCTGCTTCATGTTTAAATATCTTCAGATTTTCTTGAAATTTGGTGAACCTATTGTCTGAGTGTCAAACAGCTTGGATCCAGATCAGAGGCCGAGTAACTCGGCGTCTGATCTGGGTCTAAGCTGTTTGAATTATCATAGTAGTCGCGAACAGCATGCTAAGGGATAAAATGTTGGACATGCTATTATTTATGAAAGGAATGCATGATTGTAATTATAAGGCTAGTTGTGTTTGTCTTGTAAATCATAAATCAAGTATGTACTAAATTCGGTTTAAAACCATCCAATAAACTGAGAATGCCTGCAATAATAGCAAAGAGTACTTTAATTACATAAAGTTTTATTCTCAAATCCTCAAAACATAACATATAATGTATTGTAATTTACATGAACATGTCAGAGTTAGAGATTCTTAAGAGATACATCAGCAATGTTTGTTTTATGGAAGCGTGTCATCATGTTGAATGTCGTTCTTAGCTAATGGTAAGCATGTCTGTCATTGATTAACCCCTTCACTGCTTACCCCTACCCATAGTGACATGTGCAAACAGCTTAGATTCGGATGAGAATAAAGTCTCGTCCGGAACCAAGCTGTTTGACATTCAGTCGATATCTTTTGCCAAACCTAAATAAACTTTGTCTCTTCAGAAAATGTTAACACGGGAATGCAATTTTTTGCAATGATTACAATACAATTCAAAAATGCTGTTTTTTCTTTCTTTATCCTATATTTCCGTATTTTGCATTATTTCCTTGTGGATCAGTCTAGGAGAAATTTGTGAAGGAAGGGTTTAAATTGTTGGCTACAGCAAGTTCAAAATCAAATAGTTGAACAAGATTTGAACTTTATTCTTTTTAAATCCCTCAATATTTTGTCTAGATGCGTAGCAAAGAACGAATTCCATGATCACTCTCCCAATATTGTCAAAACCAGTGAAAATATAAAATGTCTTTGCTCTTAGACATGCATCCATTTCATCAGATTCTGTCGTTGCGGATGAGTATAAATTAACATAATGGAGCATATGGTTAAGGGACACCGACTTTGTCATTTAGATAAAGCAATCGAAAACCAGCGTGTTCTCATCCAGAAGATATGATGTTCAGCCGTTGTCCATAAATAATATGATTTTGTTAATTTCTGCCGTCAATTTATCTCTGTTGTAGAATTAAGCTCTAAGACCCAGTCACACATAGGCTTACACTCTGTTAGAGATCGCCTCCGACTACAAGGTCACGGGCGATCTGTAACAGGTCATATCATATAGTCGCAAATAGTCTTGAGTAATCACAGGTAGTCTTTGTCAATATTTAGTTAATTTGGGAGGTTGAGGTCGCAGACAATTACCTCGATCGTGTACTACTGAAGATAGCTCTAGACCGAAAATGATCGCAAGTAATTGCAGCTCCATGTGTGACTGAGCCTTTAGCTATGCAGTTTTGGGAGCAAGGAATGCGATTTTGTTGACTCCTGTCTGACTTGTGTGATGAGATTTGTTATCTTGTCACTTTTTATTGTTCCACTGATGGGAAAAGTAAAAAGCATATATCGCCGACTGAAAGCCTCGCAAACCCATGCATAATCATCCCTTAGTTTGCTGCGAAAATTGTCGTCTGCTCGAAAAGCCATCTGCTTCATTTTAACATATCGTCCTATTTTATTTCAAATTTTGTGATCTTATTGGCTAAATGTCAAACAACTAGGAACCGAATCAGACACCAAGTTATTCGGCGTCTGATCTTGATCCAATTTATTTGAATAGCC
The DNA here is from genome assembly GCA_032359355.1 of Macoma nasuta. Lineage (NCBI taxonomy): Eukaryota > Metazoa > Mollusca > Bivalvia > Cardiida > Tellinidae > Macoma > Macoma nasuta. Next base: position 5,615 of record JAULCE010299621.1, on the reverse strand, counting down.
TCCAAAGTAATGAACAGCAGGCTAAGGTTTAAGACGCGGCATGTGGAAACAAGTTTTCTTTTCTTCATACATTAACAATGTAGGCTAAAATCTCTCTATCTCTCTTCTTAACCCCTTCACATGCAGAAGCAAGTCTGCGCGTGCGCACTGTTTTGTTTGCTTCACTTTCAAACTTCACAGATTAACTTAATTAAATTTAAAATATTTGCCGAGTATCACAGCTTACAGTTACTTTGTGTCTCATCCGAATCTAAGATGATTACACATGCCACTATGGTCAAGCAGTAAAGGGGTTACGGTGTGATATCAGACCCGGCTTTAAACAGACGTCTCACTTTGGGATCTTGCTTAATCTCAAATTGTCACATTTTGATTTGTGTGTTATCATGATCTTTATAATTGATGTTTAGGACAAATAGCAATTGTACTAATTGATAAAAGTAAGTGATACCTCTTTTAAGTTGGTCGGGCTAATTTAAGATCCTCATTTGGAATCCGCTTATCCAGCACCAACTTTTTGATTTTAATTACTGATAAGCTGTGGCGGTTAATATTGTTGACATGACTTCACACACATGTGTCAAGTGATGAACGTCATCTCTAGGTTAATTCAGCCATTTCTAATAAATCAGGATTATACTCGAAGTCAGTATTAATAGTTCGCAGAATACAATATTTTTATTCAATACACTTCATTCCAGTAGACCATAATGCATTGCGATTAGGGTAAATTCCTGTTTCAGGGCCCCAGATAGCATGCGTATTAAAAATGCTAATATTCTTATTTCTTCATCACACCCTATATTTCTTGTAAAGACGATTCTAGTGAGTGGTCACCTCAAAGGGTTTGATGAAGAAACTGTTTTTGACATACGGGAAAGTAAACCGAAACTCACCATGCCACAAAGCATTTTGGTCTACTGGAAAGTTACACGCTCTTTTACATGTAACTGGTTTTGTTCTTAGTGATATCAGGATTGAAGGAATGAGCATATAATAAATCGAATCGGATGCAAATCGAATCAGCATTGCCGTTTTCTGGGAGATATTGAATACAAAGCTTCAAATGTCTAAATACCGAAAACACCGCTTTTAAAAAGCGCATCATGTGGATTTTTAGAGTTTTAAACTATCCTGTACGCCATCTTCTACCGCAATCTAACCGTCTGCGAATCGGAACAAAACTGGTAAAACCATCACTTAGAATTTCTTTTACAAAACTTTTCAGTTTCTTCTCATAGATTATTTATTGAAGCATGTAGATGGGAGACACCAAATAGTAGTCCGTAGAATGAAAGATGATGTCGAAACTGTAATATTTACGAAGACGAGTTTGTTTTGTTTATGAATGCATATTATATATTGGTTTAAGACATATATTCATACATACCCCAAACTACAGATGCAGATGAATTTGCAAACCGTGTGGAAAATGGAACTGTTTTTGCCCAGTATGAGCATATGCTCAATTTACCGAAATGCTTTCACTAGTTATCAAACAGTGGCGTCAAAAGTAAAAAATTTGGAGTAAATTGTCAAATGACGAGATCTAGACATACGAATATAATATGACGTTCAAAAGTTGACCTGTCCGATTGTCAATCAGTACAAGTATTATTTTGAGTGATTACGCTTATGTCATTTATATTATCAAATGACTGCAAAATATTCACGTTTTACAGCTATTGCTATTTATTTAGTATGTACCAATCGAAAACGTAACAACTAAGAACAGTAATCATTGTTGATGTAGTCGTTTGCAAAGAATTACTTAACCGTATCAGCCCAATTATAATATTGCCCCTTATGGCAAACGTATCATTTACGAATTTCTCTTCTCTTTGGTCAATCGCATGAACCCTTTACCCAAACGAACTGCTTTAGACTATTCACAAGGATAGGATATGTCGGAAGATAAGATAATTCTATGCAAACAATGAGCCAGTTTTTGATTGTATTGAATTCATTGAAGGGAATGGAGCATTTGATTTTTTCATGTTTTAACAGAGACGCTAACAGGCGCTTCTGTGAAGCAAAGTGTTAAATTGTATTGCCTTTCTTGAGTCTCCATGTACGTTTAATATTGCTCCGACTTAAAGGACATATCTATATGTAGATAAACATAACATATTTTATACAAATTTATAGAATTACCGATATAACTCTTAGTCGTAGGCAACCTAGTGAAGTTACTGTAATGATTCAAAACACTGAACAAACTGAATTCACCATATATTGTATTCAAAATAACCGATCAGAGAGGCAAAAGTGTATAGCCTGATCAGAATATTCATGATGGAGCAGTCTCATCAGTGTCTACACTACTTGCTCATGTAGTGATGTCCGAAAAGTTTAGAGTAACAACAGTTCAACAACCTTGACAATTTAACCAATACCACTTCTCTAGCACTGTGTGGGCTGATACCATGTCTGAATTCCAAGACTTCTAGTATCACACACCTTTTTCAAATGTCAATGTCTTATCCCTTATCGCGACCATAGTGATGTCGTCAACCAGCTTGGTCCAGGAGCGTCTGATTAGGGTCCAAGCTGTTTGACACTCGGGTAATAGTTTCACGAAAAAATTAAATGTATCGAACAAGGTCAAGATATCAAGCAGACGAGAATCCAGCGGACTATTTTCTTGGCGGCAGGATATGGGTTACCAGGGAATTGGGCCAAGCCATACATCTTGTGGCAACGGAAGAAACTGCATTGTTTATAGCTGCTTGCAAGCAATATAATCTCCGACTACCTTTATTACAACGTGTTTCATTAACTGTGAGCGCTTCGCGAAAATATCGCCGAGTTTCTTTTTAAAGTATAAAGTGAAACAAGTTTACGTACGCATTCTCTCAAATTCGAAGAGTTTTATTTGATATTAATCTAAATACTAATATGATCCAGACAACATATTGAAGTCACCAGAGAATCGCAAACATATAATTAGAATAGTCGTATGCATTTGCCCGCAACAATACTGTTTCTTGCACAACCTATCATTCAAAGTGTTTTTTGCGACAAATTTGAAAACAATGACACACAATGCTACTGAATCGCATTAAGGTAGACTTTACTCTTGATTCAGATCACTACCGACGTGCTTCATGGCTAATGCACATACTTATCAAATAAACGTTCATTGTCATTTGCAATTAGCAAAATATTTCAAATGACAACAATATCAACGTTTGTGTTCTTTAAAAACAGGCGTTTGTGACATACATGTGCTAATGATTGTGGTTGTTGTTTGGAAGCTGCTGTTTCCGCCTTTTAATTTCGGTTATCTGTATAGTGAATATTTATATGAGTAATTTTCCAAACGATCGGCTACATGTGTGACATGAATAACACAATTATGTCAAACAATTAAATTAGAACTTTATCTCATGTTTCATATCAAAACGGTCATTAGAAATACCAACTAGATTTAGAGCCGAATAATGTTTGATATTACAGTGACTCATGCTTTCATGTAAAGTAACTGACTGAAATTAAGGATGTGTGTTTGCGATGTGTATTCTTAAAAGTAATATGTCACTAATTGTGTTGGTATGTGTCTATAGCATCAGGTTTCTTGACGTCAAAGAGATAGTTCCAGTTGCGACACCTATGACGCCACAATGACGTCATACTTTCAATATAAATGTATTATGCAATCAAACTAGCAATACGGCATACATGTTATGCCATGCTGTAAATTAGGTAAACTCTGAGCATTAACATAATCATATCTTTGGGACGAGAAACTTGATTTTAAAAAATGGGTTAAGATTGGAATTGTAAAATCGGGTAGTAATATGTTGAATTGTAAATCATATTCACGTTCCATAATAGTCTTCATTAGTAATATGACACAATCCAGATCATTGTGAGGAGAGGAATTCAATAAGCTTTTAGCTTTCATTACAATCATTTTCTAGCTGTAATTTTATATACATGAATAAATACTTCTGTTGTAATTCATATGAAATAAATATGTTTAAATTAATCCAGATCTTGATTAAGGTAATAAAACTGCATTCGCACACCTCAAGGGTACTACTTAACACCATAAACGGATGTCTTTAAACTTTTATAGCTTGAACGTATTAAGTGTTACAACGGGATAATATGTACAGCGTCTTCGAATAGCTTTTAGAAATTGCAGAAAATTAAACATTCGAGGGAAAATGAGGTTTTACCCTTTCACCACACTAGGCGAATTAAAGCGGCATTGCAATGAAGTGATGTCCCAAATCTGACGCCGCCGTAACAAAATTTATCCCGATGATTAGGATTTCGGAAAAGCCAAAGTTTATTTAATTATTTCTGTTATTTATTTTGTTAAAATATTTGATCCAAAACCAATTACAACGGACAATTTTGAATGTGGCACCGTAAGGGTTTATATAAATGTTATCCCGTAGATCTCATCATGATGATATAATATTGACCTGTGTCATGGGCAAATATCACTCGGACATTAATATTATATTGTAGAACCAGGGAGAACTATTGCATGGATATCAAGCAGCTTGGATCCGGATCAGACGCCGAGTTACTCGGCGTCTAATCTGGATCCAAGCTGTTTGCAAACAAATGGCAAAAACGACCATAGATTGCGCTTAGCATGATTAGAGTTTACAGTTGACGGAACGCTATTATTTTACTACTTAAATGCTAACGCAACACAAACGAAATGCAAGTAACATGAACACAAGTACAAAATTCTGGTCGTCTTTGAAGACAGTTGTTTTACGGAGAGAATCAAACAGGTTCATGCCGGATTGTTACTCAGCGTCTGGTCTTGCTCCCAACTGTTTGTTCACGTGATAAGTGTCTGAAGCGTTTGATGTTATAGAAAAACGTACCTACATGTACCACTGTACTGGGGTCTTACTGCTTTAAAAAATCAAGAAAGAAACGCTATGTCTCCTAACCGTCTGAGATAACACAATAATTACCTGATGTTGGAAGGTTACACGTTGAATTTTATTGGCTGCAAATGTATCTATTATATTGATGTTTCATAATCATAGACGACCGAGGTTTTATAGCTTGCGAAACAATTTGGTCCAGCGGAGGGGTTCTTCTATCTCGATTGATCTCTAACCTATCGCAAACAAAATGCATAAATTATTAAAACAAGCCTTTTATTACTATGTTTTTTCTGTTACATTGACTGGTCACGAGCATACACCGTTATCACGTTCTTTGAGGTTAATTTAGAATGCCTGATCGTGACCTTTAACACCAATGCCATCACAACCTGTACTGGAAAAACTACTTTTACAGTGGTGTATGGAAAGGTGGTGTATGGAAAGGTAATTCTTTCCTATTTAACATATTTTTCTATTGGCGTTGATAACCTATGTAAACAATTTATTAAACAATTTCGGGTGACGAATCGTTTGACGCATATTGCATGAACATCTTTAAATAGACCAGGTATTTCATGCATTTACTTTGCCTTACGTTAGCGTTTGGACAGAAAAGTACAGCCATCGTAACACATGTGTCTCTGGCATTTTCGCTGGCGCCTTAAATGTAAATGCTGGTATATCACATCCAGAATTTTATGGTGATGTGATTTACAAACTTCGGAAAATAACTGGACATACCCATTTTCACTC
>JAULCE010299510.1:0-10665 GCA_032359355.1 Macoma nasuta | reverse complement strand
AATATACAACAAATATTTAATCGTTTTTGTGATTTATTTCATTAAAACATTTTCTCTTAAAGTAGTCCCAATCGACAGTTTTAAACTTGGCGCCGAAAGAGTTAAACAACATTGCGACCGTTTAAAACCCCATTACACGGCGAATAAGTTCAAATTACAGTAAGTCTATCCCTATAGTTCTTTATTTTGTGCATGAACAATACTAAAATGTACGGTAGTTTCTAGGAACACTACAGATATAATAGTTTGGAAGAAATCTTAACGTTATATTACAGGGCGTTTGATAAGACTCGTATCCAAATCGTTGTAGGACTTATTTCTTAGCTAAACCCTATGGTGTGGTCATTCATGAGAATCGTCTTGATAAGTCTATTCTAACGAATTGTCATAACATAGGGTCGGGTAGAGAAAATTGAAAACATGGCATACGAGCGTTAATTTCATGCATATAATTAAGCAATATATTTATGAAATATTTTACTTTGTGGACTCCTGTGTCCATACTGCTGTCACCGTTAACATCGCTTACGTTTTATCAAGGTGTGACCACTCCTTTTTCAGAAACGTCTCGCAGACTTTGCATTTACCGACGAAATGCAATGTCCTCATTTGTCAAATAATGTGAAAACAAAACTGTACCTAGCGATTCATATCAGCTTTGTTGCATCGGATCTCGACATTTTGAATAATCTGACCGATCAATTTTATCCCTTATCACGCTAGTTCCGACTATAGGTCCAACTATGGTTACTTTTTGCAATCAAGCTTTGATCTGGATCGGGCACCGAGTAACAGGTTGTTTGACATCCAAACAATAGTTTCACCAAATTTAAAGCACAGCAGACTAAGTTTAAACACTGCTACAGGCGAGAGTTTTAGCAGACGACAATTGTCATCAGTGTGATAAGTGTTAAGATTTAGGATTTGCAACAAGGCACATGATTCATTTCTAAACGCAAAGTACATAAAAATCACCCAAAGCACTTTAACTGACACCGACGAATAATGTTTAAAGTAAGCATTATAGTAAAATGGAAACAGTATATTCCTGATGAGACGCCGAGTTATTAATCACTTTTTAAGAGTAATGTTATGTTGGCAATCGGTACACATTTCATTTCAAAAAACGTGTGCGTTCTCGGAATTTTACAAAAATAAGAAGACGATAAATGAGATGACGAAAACCGATTGAGACATAACCTGGGCAAAATAACCATTCATTTAAAACTGTCATGTATCCGACAATATGATTGCTGCATTTAAACCAGTATCGTACTAATTGCAGTTGACGTCACTGAGAACATAATCGTCTTCTCTACACCCATATCTGCTTTAAACAGGCACGTTAACAAGTTGATCAAAGTGCTGTGCCTGTTTTAAGCCGGCGTGTATAATGCATATTACAGTTCGGTAATTCATAGCGGGATAAAGATATATATTTCTCATGTGAAATCTCTCATCTAAAAGAAATTCTTGATTTTTAATATTTCTAAATATCTAAAGAAAAATTCTGATCAGTCTCCAAATATTTTGTCTTAAAGCATGTCCCTACCCTATCCCGATAAAGCACATGGCTGCTTCAGTCTATTGAACTTTGTCTGGCATGTGAAACGGGCGTTTGTAGAACATGTTGTCCCGATACTGGAACTATGCAAACATCAACGAGAATGATAAATCACTTTGAAATGGAATAAAACTCCAACAGAGGGTAAACGTTATTTTACCATATAACGCATTAGACCCTGAGCAATCTCAACCTATACAAACAGTGTGAGCTTGGTAAGACGTCGAGTTACTGGGCGTCTAGTTGTGTTCCAGGCTGCTTTCAATAAAGGCAATTCAACAATTACCGGAACAATACTAGAAAGTAAGGTCTTGCAGGACACACCACATACAAAACAACCAGCTCACTCATATAGCAAACAGACTTTCGTCCACACACGCGCGCGAGCGCTAGCACACACACACACATATATACATAAACCCACACACCCCCAAAAAGTAAGAAAAAGCAGGAGAGAACGTATGTTAAAGCACGAGATAATGCCAACCCAAAGCCATGCAGAGACTGTGAAAAAATAAATTAAATCGCCGTTTTTTCCGAGTAGAAACGAAACTTAAAAGAATTTGTAACGTCATATTTCCAAAATGTTCTGCATACCGGCTACATAAATAAAACGTTTCTACCACTGTAGTCTTCTGCATGATTCGGGCGGGTAAATGATTTCTTTTCGCCCTCAATTAATTCTAGATTACGAAGCCGAGTAACTCGGTGTTTCCCCAAGCTCTTATCTTTATGACACATTTGTTACATTGGGGGATTCAAAAAATATTATTTTTTTAAATTGCTGCAGACGATTATTTTCTCAGACGACAATAAGCCCCGCACCCTTAAGATTAATATTGTACTAAATGACAGATTTACCTTCAGAAATTGCTGAGAAGTGCATGTTATGAACGGTGCTTATTGCTCTGTTGATGTCATGGACCACTTTATAATGATTTAAAAGAACAGCTGATATTGACTAATGATAACTTGATCCGCCACAAAAGGTGACACGATACTTGTAGGACATATAATAATAAATATCCGACCATCCCATAAACCGACTTACACTCGAGCCTGGTTGTGGCAAAGTCTGGGAGGATATTTTAATAAATTCGAATTACCCAAAGTTTAAAATAGGCGTTTGCACAAAACACTTTCGACACGTCACTTAAAAGTAAAAAACCTATGTTTTGGTTAAGAATTTAGTTTCGGTTAAAGCATGAAAAGTATCTTACTGAGTTCGATGAGGCTCGTCTGTCTTGTTAACTATGGACATGGACCAGATTAAAATGTACAGCGGTATTTTTAAATCTCAAACACGATGCATTTCTAAAGTGATGCCAAAGCTTCGAACTCTTTTTTCACAAACGTATTAAGGTTATAGTATAGTTTAATTATAATATTGCTAAAATGGTACACGCAATAATATAAGTTGCACAGTTCGATTATTCATAATTTAATACAGCTATAACTGTCCAATGTTCTAACCCGCCACTTCTAGATATTGAATTAATTAAGAAATAATTAACCCAGTTCAAACATACTTTTTTGATATCGCTCTCTCACGTTTATCTTCACATCTGAAGTAAAGAAATCTAACATGCAATCAAAATCACTAAAGCGTAACGGTAAATATGTATAACCCGTTTTTCTCGTGCACAACTCGCACGTGTCAAAACAGGTTCTAATTAAATAAGCAATCGTAGACCACAAAAAGGCAATCACATATTGAGAAAATATGGCGCGGATGACGACGACCGAACGTGCACGTGTTGTGGGGATGATACAAGTACGACAGGTTCAATTTTACTAATCATGTATTATTAAGATGTTCCAAAAGATCTACATAATTTGTTACTAACGTGATTGCATTAAATTTCTGAAAGAAAAGTTAGTTTCCATAGTTACAATTTAAACGTCGGACGTCGCGTTACGTTACGTTTGCAAGCCATATCCTGTTTTGGTACTGGGAACATGCCAATTTTAATCTAACCCTAACCCTAGTCCTTAGGTGGTGTGTTAGAACATTGTATTAGTGTATTGCTTGACCTAGTTCTCATGGCAATGTTAACGTTTTCATTCAGTGGTAAACCAACAGGATAAAGACTTTTTTCTTATTATATAAGGTCAATAATTGTTTTTGTATCATGTACTTAATATGCAAATTATTATTATTTTATGCAACTTTGATATCGGGCCATCATTTGCTAACATTTTATAAATTTTGTAGCCTTGACTTTGGTTCGTGGTATAACTCTACCAAAGATTCATTAATAAATTATATACTTTAAGGCTGTTTCAGTTCAATCTTCCAACCTACATAATTATATTTCTTACATCAAACTGCATATAGATATCGACTGAATTGTAATAGGATTGGCAAAGGCGGCATATCATTTCAGACGATATATTGCGTAGCGTGAGTTAGGGACTTTGATTCTAATTCAAATGAAATTGTTAGACAATGAATCAGTACCAGAAGTAATACTGTTCACAACCCAACGGCAACTGTGAATGGCTGATGATTAACCCTTTAACCCTTTCGGCGCCAGATTAAAAAATGGCGGTTGGACAGTTTCAGATAAAACATTTTAGCGTAATAAATCACAGAGACTATTAAATATGTTTTGGTTATTCCGAAACGGTCTATACGGTACTCAAATTTGTTGCAAAATAGTGAAGTCCCAGATCAGACGCCGCCTTATAAGGCGGCGTCTAATCTGGGACTGCACTATTTACAACGGCGCATTTAGGCGAGTTCGGCGGTGAAAGAGTCAATCCATATGCTATATTCAGAATTATGCACAATTAAAGAATCTGATGTAATGGTAGAAGAGTTTGAGCTAAATGAAAATAAAATCTATGTCTCCTACAATGTTTTCAATAGTCCCCTGCTACCCATGCATTAAAAGGTACTTCTATTGTAGCATAACGTCCGAATTCAACAAGAATTTTGGAAATTAGGTACTTACATGTTTAAGGAAAACAATTGTCGATGTTCGTCAAAAAGCATGTAACTGCCATTTTGGCAAATAGCACTTTTGTGAATTTAAAAGTAATCGTCTGTTTTCTTCTAAAACCACGTATGTGCATTGTTTTGAAAAATGGCTCATACGTGGTTTTAGAAATAACAGGCGATAAGCATGTGTTCCAGTTTATAACGATAAACTTATAGACATACAAGTCGTACTGTTATTGGCGAAATCATAGGGACTATTGTATTAAGTTCGAACTACACGAATTTCGAATTTATTTTTATCTATAAGTTATTCGAACTTATAAAGTAGTTCCTCTAACTCTAACAGGTATCCACAGAAGAAAGAATGATGTGTGCGTGCAGATAATAGTTCGGCTTTAACATGAATTCCATTTGATCTAGATAACGTAGTTCGTCTGTATCTCGTTTGTAAAATCGAATACTATGCTTTGATTCATCTGTTGAAACCTTTATAACTCAAGTGACACTGAACCATTTGACACTCCCAGTCCAATGTCCCCAAGGAACATTAATGCCATGTTCCATCGACGACAAAACTAATTGTGGGATTGACCATTGAACTGTCAGTTATGATTGAAACCGATACATCATCTAAATCATTATCAGACAGTTCTCATTTGCTGAATAAAACCGTTCTCAATTAATAGGTAATCAATACCATAAATAGCAAAGTAAATGTATACTTATGTCCGTGAAATGGTTTGCAATTGTTTGTAACTCAACTGTATATTTCCCCTATGACGTTGGAAAACACGACTTTTGTCGTTTAAATAAAAATATCCATCCTGCTGTTTTAACTTACTCCTGAACTTTGGCACCTACTTTATCTTGTACAGAAACTAGGACATAGCAATGCTGCTATGACATAGAATGCTGCTATTGATGTCATTTGGAGCCATGCTGTTTTGTTAAAGCCTCGAACGTTAAACACGTCTTATCCTCGTTCTTGAAAATATCGACACTGTGGAGAACAGCCGAAACATATGTGCTTCTTTGTATTTATTTGCGTTAAGCTTAAAAAAGGCACCTGGCCGAAAACTAGTGAGGATATACAAGCTTAATTACTAATCCCTGGGAATATACAGAAAACTAGTATACAACTCGTTTAGACCAAATGCGTTGGATTAAAATAATATTTATACGCTGGTGCTAGGTTTAAGTAGTAATGATTTTAACCCTTTACACCATAGATATGCCATTAAACGCTCCTTTAACAGATAGCTATCGAAATCATGTTGTTCATTGTTGCATTTGCTCATAGTGAGTTAATTTTGAATTTTCCACAACATTTTTAAAACCTTCCATATTGGTGTTCCTTTATCTTGGATAAACTTCTCGTATTCATGAACTATTTTAATTGTGAATGATCCTTACAGAAGTATATGGAGTAAAGGGTTAAGTGTCATCCAAAAACTGCATGGTGTTATAACGATCCAGCGAGTATAAAAACGAAATAGGGCTGAAAGCTTGCTGTAATCTAATTACGTCTGAAAAGGATAAACCAGCTGATATAATTTGTTTTGAAGAAGCAGTCATCAACAAGCATTTTCGTTTAAAAGATATCCCCCGCAAATGATGACGTGTTGTGATAAATTGCTTCTTTGCGAATGAAAGCATTAATGTTGAACTTGCAGTTGACTTGCAAATTTATTTCAACTTCTTCACACAAGAACAAGGAGCATAAATATAAATTAAGACAGATAAACAAATTCTTCGAGAAAGAATACACTAATGACACTGGGAGAGTGTAGTTAATTTTAATGAGAGCAATTTTTTACAAAAGGGGATCAAAGGTCAAGGTCACAGGTTAAAATTGTTTGTATGTATATAAAGGTCTTGTCTCAAGCAATAGACATTGAAAATATGAAACCCAAGTCAAAATGTTCAAAAGCTCTGGCCAAGGTTAAAGGTTTTAAAAAGTATTTCAAAGGTCAAGGTGACTAGGTCTTATTACAAGGAATATAAAAACTAAAGTGAGATCGCCATGTTATGCAATTATGAAATAATGACTACATTTTATTTTATAAATGAAATAGGTTAAATGTCATGGTCACCGGGTTTAAACTGTTGATAAGTGTAAAAGGTTCATTTCACGAGCAATACATTTGTCAAATATGAAAGCCGTTAAGCAAATGGTTCATAGGCTATGGCCAAGGTTAAAGTTTTTAAAAAAAGTAGTTCAGGTCAAGGTCAAAGTGACTAGGACTTAAAAAATGACATGTTTGAAAGGGACGTGTCACAAAGATAATAAGGAGGCGATCCCCATGTTATGCAATCATAAAATGATGGCTACATTAATTTTTTTACAAAATTAGGTCAAAGGGTATATGTGTAAGAGATCAGGTCTAAATTGTTGGTATGTGTCACACGCAATACATATGTCAATATGAAAGCCCTAAATCAAAGGGTAGAAAGGAGTAGAAAAGTAAAAGAAAAGGTAGACAAAACTTTAACATAAAACCTTAACATTGCAAATGAACCTATGCCATATCAAGAATGGATTAACTTAATGCACAACTTATTATCAATAAAAAGAAAAACTTAACTATCAAAGGTTAACATTGTTTTAAACCATGGACGTCACCCACGCCAACGTCTTGTGGATAAGTCTAACGATAGCATGTGGCGGAAAGGGTTTAATAGTGCTGTAAATGCACAATACACAATCTATGTCACGTTTTGTCCATACACATCGTGAAAAGCTTCCGTAAATAAAGTGGGTCGTAGATATTTTTCAATTTTGAAAATGTACCGTTAAATTATTTCAAGCGAACTTATAAAAGATGTGTTCGTTTGAAGGCAAAATGACTTAATTTTGAAGCTCACACGAATATTTTCAGTATATACTTGCATGTAAGTGCTGACTTCGGAAATAATATTTGTTACCTTGTACAACATTTTGACATGCAATTACAGATATTGCAATATAGTGTCTTGCATATTTTGGCGGAAACAAATTTTCAACGAGCTGGCATAATTGTATACCAGTTTGATGTTGGTTTGTCAAGATTTTATTATGAAAGGTTCCACTATGGGGATACCATATAGATCAAGCTAATGTTGTTTTTATTAAGCACTATTCGAGTCATCATTTATTCATATTTTTCAAAGGTTTTTAGAAAATATTTCAACCCTGGTTAACACTGCAGTTTAAAATGAAGTGAAGAAGGGAGAAAAACCTTCCATGATATTTTGTATGCCAGAATATCTAGATTTGTCTCCCCTGATAATCTACCCCGTAGCAGTATGAGCAAAAAAAATAAGTTCGTGTCTTTTTACTATAAATATGTTCCTATACAGTCTATTTATTTATCGATACAGTCCAGTTTCTCACGTCGAAGTCGGGGGACTATGATTTTATTTGATGTGTTCATTGCGATTATTGTTCCACTGCATGTTTATGTGTCTACATCCTAGTTGTAAACATTTAAAGTAAAGGTTAATAACTAATCCTGGACGTAACTATATGTCCAAGGTTATCATGACTGTAGACTCACAGTCGTACATCGTTATGGCGAAGTCGTGGTGAGTTTTTGTTTGCGTTCAAATTACCCGACGTTCGAATTTAATTTAATGTAAACATTAGTCCAACTTATAAAATAACCCCCATACTAACACAAACACGTATGCACAAAGCAGAGTTGGTAGCGTTTTTTATAAAGACGTTAGTTTCATTTACAGGATGAATTCGACTTAACTTAGTTTGACTGTATCTCGTTGCTAAAATCGAATGTTATGATATTATTCATTTGTTGAAACCTTAAAACCATATGTTGCACTGAATAATTTACCACTCCCAAGTCCAATGTCCCAAAGGAACATGTATGACATGTTCCATCGACGACAAAACATCGTTATAAAATTACAAGTTTTTTTAAGTAATATAATATTGTAGGATTGACCATTGATCTGTCAGTTATGGTTGATACCAATATATCATCTAACTCATTATCAGACAGTTCTCATTTGTTGAATGAAGCCGTGGTCAATTTAGAGGTAATTGATGCTACAAATAACAAAGTAAATATATACTCTTGTCCGTGTAATGTTTTGCAACTGTGTTTTATTCAATACATCTCCCCGATGTCGTTAACCCTACACTGCCAACCCCATCTATAGAGTCACATTCAAACGGCTAAGATCCGGATCACATCCCTGTTCCGGATCACATCCATGTTTTTGCCAAAAGTTAAGTTCAACAGTGAAGTTTAAAAATGAATCAGACGAAATATTGCGCATGCGCATTACTGCCGCGGCAGTGTAGGGGCTTAAATACGCTATTTGAATGTTTTATAAAAATGACCCTTCCTGTGTTTTTCCTGTTCTCAGGTTTCAGACTTTATGGTAAAATCCTGAAACGTTTAACAGAAATTATATATAAGATTCAGAAACGTACACTACTTTTGTCGAAACACGTTTACACACTCGTTTGTCGAAATACTTTGAGTGTAAATAATATGACCACGCTGATTCTACATTAAAGCTGAAATTGATTAAACCCCTAAAAAGGTGTTCTATAAAGACAAAACGACTTAACTTTGGCAAATACAATTTTCAAATTGTATTCATTCATTTCCAGTGCGCTTATAAGCCCGTGTAGACAAGTTTACAAAAGAAAAACGAAACATGACACACACATATTCATCCAACTCTAAACACTTAATGTGAACCATACATGAATATATACATATATCAGACGACAAGTGGCTTTCACTACCCTTTAAAAGCATATGTTATGACTTCCTAAGGGTAAGCAGTTACTTTTGTGAAAAATACGTAAGTTGTATTTCACTCATTATACCTTTATGGAGAAGGTCTATCAAATTGTGCTTATAATCATTTGAATTAGTTGACAGACAAACATGAATATTTATGCACAAACAAAGCTGTCGACAAACATAATATATACAAGATCGAACAAAAGTAGAACAGCATATTTCACTCGTTCATAACTTTGTAGAAACGATTTATCATGTGCATGTATTTGAATTAGCACATGTTTTATTTCAGAATTACAAATTTCGGTGAATTTAAGCATGAATATTGACAGTATATGCTTACATGTACTGTCGTTGACCGATAACATTTGCTGTGCTTTATCATAGACCAGTCCATTTTCGATAGCAAATGGGTTAGGCAGGTTGGATAATTGTTTTAACAGATAATTTTGAAGATTTTAACCTTTAAAATATATTTTTCGACACAATAGCATTGTTCAGCCTCATTAGCTCAGTAGGTAGAGCGGTTATCTGCCAGTTTTGAAGGCATGAGGCTGTCGGTTCGATCCTTTCCCCGGACAAACATTTTTTAGGTGTAAGTTCTGTTTGTGTTTGATATGAATTATTTCTTTTATCATATATACTTGATTGTGTCTTTCGACGTTCTTTTTTGTCATTTTTTGCGTTTTTTAATTATGTTTTATTTTATTTGAGACTCTTCTGCAACGGAGGAAATAAGGATTATTATTATGGTTAAATTCATTATTGAATTATTAAATATGTAAATTGGAATACAAATGTATTAGTATTAGAATACTAAGGAAACAAAACTTTAAAAGTTGACCAAAACAGATTGAATAAATCACTCAAAACAAAAAATAAAAGACACAAAAGTTTCTTTCTTCTGCCGGGATTCGAACCAGCGGCAGTATCTACGTTGGGTAAATGTGCCAAACGCCTCTACCGTGTACGCTATCGGGACTTTTATTCATTGTCATTCCACAGACATGGTTGAGTCATGTGGAAACATTACATGGCTCCAATTTTACCTGTGTCATGGTCTAAAGGCAAACCACAATCAGTTGGCGTTGTTTACAAAATACAGGTACTGTCAACAAACCAAAGGCCAGTGATGTACGGACTTGTTACAGTGATACCACAATCAGTTGGCGTTGTAAACAAAATACAGGTATTGTCAACAAACCAAAGGCCAGTGATGTACGGACTTGTCACTATTTATGAATAAAGAGTACTGTTGCCACAACAGTGTAGTGGTTATGTCTGAGGATTAGCAATCCGACGTCCCGGGATCGAATCCCACAAGGGGGATTACATATTTATTGTAACTCATTTTTTTTTAATATTAATTAAAATAGAGTTTATTTTCATTTCTATTTTGT